>CAWUFW010019593.1:0-180785 GCA_963921515.1 Calotriton arnoldi
AGGACGAGACGAAGCAAAGAGAAAGACGAACGAGACGAACCAACCATGAATCCCTTCGTGCCGATCCTACCAATATTCTACCTCTATTACCGGAACAGGCACGGACGCGTACGGCGCAGAAGGTAAGTCAGACACCAACAACAAAAACAAACTACACGTACCGACACATCACACACAGAGGGATGCAGAAATACCTACACCAGCAACAGCAGCACCATAGGGGCGGGATGGCCCTCACCAATGCCACACATACACATAGGGGCCTGTATGCCTACCACTACTACCACACCTACCCATGGGGTGCTGGATGCCTGTCACTACTACCACCTCTACCCATGGGGGGCTGGATGCCTGTCACTACTACCACCCTTACCCATGGGGTGCCAGATGCCTACCACTACTACCACCCTTACCCAGGGGGTGCCAGATGCCTACCACTACTACCACCCTTACCCAGGTGGTGCCAGATGCCTACCACTACTACCACCCTTACCCAGGGGGTGCCAGATGCCTACCACTACTACCACCCTTACCCAGGGGGTGCCAGAAGCCTACCACTACTACCACCCTTACCCAGGGGGGCCAGATGCCTACCACTACTACCACCCTTACCCAGGGGGTGCCAGATGCCTACCACTACTACCACCTCTACCCATGGGGGGCTGGATGCCTGTCACTACTACCACCCTTACCCAGGGGGTGCCAGATGCCTACCACTACTACCACCCTTACCCAGGGGGTGCCAGATGCCTATCACTACTACCACCTCTACCCATGGGGGGCTGGATGCCTGTCACTACTACCACCCTTACCCAGGGGGTGCCAGATGCCTACCACTACTACCACCTCTACCCATGGGGGTGCTGGATGCCTGTCACTACTACCACCCTCACCCAGGGGGTGCCAGATGCCTACCACTACTACCACCCTTACCCAGGGGTGCCAGATGCCTACCACTACTACCACCTCTACCCATGGGGGGCTGGATGCCTGTCACTACTACCACCTCTACCCATGGGGGGCTGGATGCCTGTCACTACTACCACCCTTACCCAGGGGGTGCCAGATGCCTACCACTACTACCACCCTTACCCAGGGGGTGCCAGATGCCTACCACTACTACCACCCTTACCCAGGGGGTGCCAGATGCCTACCACTACTACCACCTCTACCCATGGGGGGCTGGATGCCTACCACCACTACCACCCTTACCCAGGGGGTGCCAGATGCCTACCACTACTACCACCCTTACCCAGGGGGTGCCAGATGCCTACCACTACTACCACCTCTACCCATGGGGGGCTGGATGCCTGTCACTACTACCACCTCTACCCATGGGGGGCTGGATGCCTACCACCAACACCACCCCCACTCATAGGATGGACAATGCATGACACAACCAGCACACCACAACCTAGGGAATGCAAGAAAAAGACATCCCCCCAACACCATGACAGGCGTGTGTAGACTGTGTCAAATGCCTACAACACTGAACATGACTTTGAACATACAATGTGACCCCCTATCACATGTGCCACACATATATGTGTGTGGCCCCCACAATGCAAGCAGGCCATGACCATTGTGGCAATGGGGATCAAAACCCCATCATCACAGTGAGCAAAATGTAAGTGTGGGGGCCCATAGCTGAAGCACATTCAGAACATTGTGGCAATGGGGTCTAAACCCCCATCATCACAGTGAGCAAAATGTAAGTGTGGGGGCCCATAGCTGAAGCACATTCAGAACATTGTGGCAATGGGGTCCAAACCCCCATCATCACAGTGACCAAAATGCAAGTGTTGACAAAGAAAAAGCTGCAACTGCCAAACTGCATGGATGATTCCTGGTCACAGAACATAAAACACATCAGTGGCAAAGTAGTGCATGTGTCCCATTGCAACATAGATTGGGGGAGGCAAATACTGCAGTGCAAATAAGACATACCTTTGGCCATGTGCAGACAAACAACACCCATGGGGGCTGACACTGTCAACATTCATCAATGACACAATGACAGAAGTGACCATCAGAATGCAGACCCACATATTTGCACCAATGGGCACACAAATGCAGATACCCTGTGGAGACTGTAGATGTGAGGTGAACAGATACCATACCATGGCAGCAATGGGACACACAAACCATGATCATTGTGCTGACCGATGACCTAGGAGTCCCAGGGACAGCAGGGGAAACCCACCAAACAACATACAGCCAATGGCACACCAAAGATATGCCAATGCAGTGGTGCAGATGCACAAACACAAACAGGCAGACCCACACTGCACATCAAACACAACAGGTGAGGGGGGGTGCCAGTGTCCCCAGGCAACCACACAACACATGAGGAGGCCTGAATACCAATTACACAGATGTGCATACAGTGCCACACAAAGGTAACTCATGGATCCAAATCCCCTATGTGGGCAATCAGGCATTGTCAGATGAGAGGGAGCACAAATCACACATGTCACACAAGCATGTAGGAACAGCAACTGACACAGCAAGACACAGACACACCACAGCACTACCCCCAGGGCCCCCACAATGTGGTGACCCTGGGCTGCATTACAATCCCACTGTGATGACAAAGCTAAATGTCGTTCACACTGTGAACCACAGTCATGTGTCCTGAGCAACAAACTACCATCACACCTACACAAGCACAAATCAATCAGCACGGCCAGTAAGCCAAGGCCAACATGGAGGCAGGGGTCTAGCCGGGCAACAACTCTCATCTGCACACACTCAACACCACACACCTCGACCTCCAACAATGTGCAGCAGTGAAGCACACATGCACTGGTGACATTGCACATGCACCCATGACAATCCCAGGGTGGTGGGTGGGAACCAAGGTGCAGAAACACATCACACATGGCCACTCAACAAGACTCCTGAATGTCTGACACACTGCACACTACGCTGTACATGGACATGACGGCAATACCACACCAACCAATGGGATCCCAGCCACAGTCACACACCAATGAAGAAGCCAAGGTCACCCACAAAGAACACACATAGACAACTACCAACATTGCAGCCCGGACCCTGAGGAGTGCCAGCAGTCACACACACAACGTGTCACAATCACTGAAAGATAACACAAACTGGAAATCACATGACAGGTGTAAACAACAAGTGCCAAGGGGAATCCTGACTGTGACCCATCTGCGTCTGCACACAAACTCAGCCCTGACAGCAAACACACCTATGGGTGACACCCTGATGACCAGTAATGTGCCATGCACCCACATCACAGAGAATCCAGGGAGAAGACTTGGGGGGAACATAGGTCAACTCAGCAAGCATCACAAACAGGTACAACACTAGGGATCCCAGCATGCACAGCAAAACGGAAGTGAACACACAGACATGCTCATACAACACACACCTTGGGCGCAGGCAATGTCACAGGAGTACACACTGCCATGAGGGGACTCCACTCCTGTGTGAGGAAAGCTGTGCCATATGTTGCCTCAGTAGGGCTCCATCATGTCAGCTGAGCACTTGGTCACACAGTCAACAATTAGCACCAAATGAAGGCTCCCGTCACATCAGCCTGGTCATGGGAGTGCCAACGAAATCATCAGCACAGATCCAACACACTTGTATAGCAATGTTGCACTGACAACACAGATGAGTCCTTCCCCATTGATGCCCAAACCTGCATGTCCAGTGGAGATGGCCACACGGTCAGGGAAGTAGACTAATTGAACAATGGCAGGCACAACAGATGTGCAGGGGTGGAAGCCACAGATGTGAAATTGCTAATGTAAGTAGGAAATCCCATTGCCAAATATTGAACACATGACACCCTCAGATGCTGCTAAGGATGACATGGATACACCACAGGATAGGACACATTCCCCCTGGACCACATGTGTTCCTGCACAGTAACACTTCATTATCATGAGACCAAATATCACCATCACTGCAGCAAGGGCATGGTTAGCATCATCAACAACATGTACATCAGAAGCAAAAGCACTAGAGAACAGAAAGGTGCTTTATTCAGCATATGTGGGTCTAACAGTTGATGTCCAGCAAAAAATTAACAAAGGCCAATGGCCAGTCCAACATGAAAGTCAAAACAGGGTGACAGTGGCAGATGTCACCCTACGCATGCCTGCACTGATGAAAGCCAGGGACAATCCCCTCGGAGGGGCATACGGGGGGCAGGCCAGGCACCGCAGGGACAGGATCATGGCTCACCAGAAGGAGGCAGGGAAGGGGTGGTGGGTGCTGGAGAGCCACTGACAACTGCAGTGGAGGTGTCTGACATGGTGTGTGCCGGCACAAGTGGGGGGCATGACTCTGATGGTGTGGGTGCCGGCAAGACTGCAGGGGACCGTGCAGATGGAGTGGACAGGTTCCCCACTGCAGTGCCCAAGTCAGACAGGGTGGTAGTGGACTCCACTGCAGTGCCTACCTCCAGGGGAGGAGAATGGGGATCAGGTAAGGTGGGCAGGACAGAGGGGGAGGACACCGTCTCCACACCAGTGGCACAGACAAGCGCAGCGGGGGTGTGGGGCCGGAAGAGCAAGTGGCAGGGGGAGAAGGCCTGATCCTTTTGGGGATGGTGTATCTGTGGGTGGGGGAACCTGGGGCAGGGTGTGGTGGTGGCATCTGTGGAGTGGGGGCCTGAGGGATGGAGGAAGGAGACTTGGTGCCTGAGCTGCAGGGCGGTGGCGGGGTCTTGCTCTTCCGGGTCCGGGGGGACTTGTGGATGGGGGCGTCAGTCGGTCTGCGCCTGGGGGAGGGTGTCCGGTGGCGAGGGGCACTCCGCTCCGTGTGGGCGGGCTTCCTCTTCCCCCTGAATGCTGTATCAGCTGGATCGGAGGGGAAGAGGCCGAGGTCACTGAGGAAGAGCCGCTGGGTCTTTGGGGTTGCAGGTGAGGCAACGGAGGGGGCTTTGGAGGGAGAGGCAACTGTGGACTGCGCAGTGCTCGTGGATGCGTGTGTGTGTGACTGGGCCCCATCCCCTGTGAGTGTGGTTTCAGTCCCCTGACTGTGCGTGCGTGTGCGTCTTGTCTGTGGCGTGTGTGTGTGTGTGCTGCTCGTGTCTGTGCTGGTGTGTGCCTGTGCCGGTGTGTGTGTGCTTGGGACAGGTAAGGTGCTGGGGAGTGTGGATGGGGCAGAGACAGGAGGGGTGAGGGACTGTTGGAGGAGGGACACTGCTGCCGTCAGGGAGGAGTCCATGGACCTATTGCCCCTCTGTAGGGCAGACATGCCCGATGAGATGCCCTCCATGAACGACACCAGCTGAGTCAACAGAGTGGTGTGTGCATGGAGGACACTCAGCATCGCTGTCTGCCCTACATGGAGCTGGCGAAGGAGGTACACAGACTCCTCACTCAGGGCAGCAGGGGACACAGGGGCAGGGGGTGCGGTGCCTGGCCCGAAGGAGACACGCTCCCGAACATGGGAGCCTCCACGGACCTCGGGAATGGGAGCCGATGGGAGGGCGGTGGTGGTGGTGGTGGCGGGGACAGCAACACTAGCTGGGGTGTGGTGGCTGCTGACACCCGCCTCCATAAGGGAGTCATCCTCCGAGCTGCTGTGGTCCTCAGCTGAGGTGGATGGTGCTGAGGACTCCTCGGTGTGGCTCCCCTCGCCCTCCGTGCCACTGGGTCCCTCCGACCACTCCTCGGCTGTTGACCCAGTCTGGCTCTGCGGCTCCTCCTGGTCCGTGGAGCTGTCCCCTCCTGTGGCCGTGGATGTATCTGCAAACAATAGGGAAACAGACAGACATCAGTCACCTGCACCGAACGCACACACCACAGTAAGTACAGCACAATACAGAGCAAGGCCTGGCATCCTTAGTTGAACATTGCTAAAATTGCCCAAACAGAATAGGAGAAGCCAATTGTCAGTCTGATCGTCAACCATGGCACTCACATCCCACCTGGCCTTGCACCCATCTGTCTGGCGTCCGTTGGCTGGCAATACCCCAGTGTGGACACATGCACCACCTACACAGTAGTTGGACGGTGCAGAGAACACGGTGAAGCATGTGAACATGCACACATCACAACTCTTGCCACTGAGTCAGTACAGGTGCCCGGATGAAAGTGATGCCCAGAGTCAGATATATGAAATGCATGTGATGCATACCAGCGACAGACACCATGATGCACCCATGTGCTGATAGCCATTGCCACTATGGTGTGCATGTAGCACATGTCACTCCCCTGCAGGATCACTCATAGGAAGTCACATGCCATGGCACAGGCATGCCTGCTAAGTCATACATCACTGTCTCCAGTCACATGGGCAGGGCAGCCACACAACAACAGTCTGCACTGTGTCACAATAGTAGGTCATGGGGAATGCAAGTCCTGGAGCTGAACAAGTGCACATGTACATCCCCCACACACCACATCATCTGAACCCTTATCTGTCCAGGTCATACTGATTGGACATATGGGTGACCTGTAACACAAGCCTCTGAACCTGAGCACCTCACAATCTGCTGTGAATGGGAAACAGCTGCATGGACTTCACATTCGCATACCCCAGTCTGCACGGTCAGGTGTTCAAACACCTATGTGTCACACAAGTATCGTCTCCTATGGTCACATCTCCGGTGGCATGCTGAGCCCCAACCGATAAACACCCCAGCAGTCCTGACATCGAAGCCACAGCACACTGACACAGAGGCTGACACCTGAGGGGACATATCACTGAGCACAACGTGTCAGCTGATACACGGGAGTGGGAGTACAGAGTGCATTGCATGGCCTGGAGTAGGCATGACTGTCCTGCCCCACATGAATGAGGGATGAACCCTGGACAGTAGGCAGCTGGCTAAGTATGTGTGACACACGTAATATACACACTCCTGGGGCCCAAACATTGTTCCCACCCGCAGCTTGGGTGTGTGCCAGTTACCCCAGGCACATGTGGTGGATCAGCTCAGCAATTGGACCACATATCAAAGTAACACGCAGATTACATGTCAGAACACAGGCATTGTGTAAGCAATGGACCCACCCATGATGCCCACCACAGTTAGGGGAACAGATGCTGTCCCCCACCTTGAGTCAAGCAAACTGCAAGGACACAGTACCCAAGTGACACAATTCCCTGACTGCAAGGGCCACACCTGGGTATCAGATGAGGAGTGGGCAGTGCACAATCGAGGGACATGGGTCCTGGACCACATGACTGATGTGCTGTGGAAGTTTAACCAGGCCAGAGGAGGGCACATAGCATGGCAGACAAAGTACACAATGCAGTCATGGACTCACCCCTCCGTGCTGCTCCCTGGCCTTCAGCTGCCCATCCAGATCAGGGAAGACCACCGCCAGGATCCTGAGCATGTGGGGGGTCAGGGTCCGGTGTCCGCCCCTCCTGCGAGGAGGCGACAGCTTCAGCTGGACCCGTGCGATCCTCCGGGTCCAGCCCCGAAGGTCCTGCCACCTCTTCTGGCAGTTGCGGATCCGGCGCTTGTAGTCCCCCACGGATCTCACTGCCCGGACGATGGTCAGCCATATCTTCTGCTTCTGGTGGGCATCAACCTGTGAGGATGACAAAGTGAGAATGCTATTACTACACATGCAACATATCCGTGCATTACACAGTTGTGTATACATGTCTCAATCACAGGGGCACATGATGTACACAGGCAGTGCAACGATGGCCATGGACAGTATGCCAGCAGTTACTACATGGTATCATTGCCTGGGAAGTAAAACCTTGTTTAAATGCACTGTCACTGCACTATACCTGTCCAGTGCATGTAACTACACACTATGGGGGGTGACAACTACTCAGTGAGCCTGCTAGCCAGTGGCGTGCAGACTGTTAGCCTTGCTAGTCAGACAACATGCACATTTAGGAAGGCAGTGGACAGAACACTCACCTGCTCCCCTGCTTTCCCATACAGCTTGCTGTACTGTGGAAGGAGGCTGTCCAGCAGGGCCTGGTTCTCCTCAGTGCTGAAGGCTGGGGCTCTCTCCACAGTACGTGCCATTGCAGGGTCCAGAGGGTGCAGATACAGCAGCAGTGGTGGTGGCAGATGTCGTCCTGGAGCATGTAGTGCAGGCAAGTGAGCTCTCAGGGGAACAGCCAGCATTATATGTGTGCTGCAGAGGCAGTTACTGTCCCATGTGTCCAAAGTGATAGGTCCAAGTCGTTAGCATCTTCTGAATCTGGCCAATCCATGGAATTGCACCACTTACACACGCCCACAGCATCCTTCAAAAGTTCAACTTCATGACACCCATGAATTTGCAACATTGTTGTGGGTGACCAACTGAATTTCCAGCATCAGACTCGTTCAAGATTTGAAAACGCGTCCGTTGCCAGGCCAGGCCATAGCCAATGGGTGCGCACCGATCGGTCCATTGCTGTTCAACGCGTACCTAGGATACAACGCGTACCCGCACACATTGAATGCAATGGGCCGGCCGGGCACACCGATCGGTCCATTGCTGTTCAACGCGTACCAGATACACGCGTACCGCACATTGAATGCAATGGGCCGGCCGGGCACACCGATCGGTCCATTGCTGTTCAACGCGTACCTAGGATACAACGCGTACCCGCACACATTGAATGCAATGGGCCAGTCGTGCGCACCGATCGGTCCATTGCTGTCCAACGCGTATTGCGAATACAACGCGTACCAGCACACATTGAATGCAATGGCCAACGTGTGCGCACCGATCGGTCCATTGCTGTCCAACGCGTATTGCGAATACAACGCGTACCAGCACACATTGAATGCAATGGCCAATGTGTGCGCACCGATCGGTCCATTGCTGTCCAACGCGTATTGCGAATACAACGCGTACCAGCACACATTGAATGCAATGGCCAATGTGTGCGCACCGATCGGTCCATTGCTGTCCAACGCGTCCCTGTACATGTCACTGGCATATGTCACCATGCCTGTCACAGGTGAACATATGCCAGCCACATATACTTCCCAGGGAGTGAGGGGCACACCTACAACACCACAGCCTGTCCAAACTGTATCCTAAGGCATGTAAGGCTGCATTACCTATTCCGTGTATGGGGGTGAACATGTTGTTCTGTGGGTGTCACTTGGGGCAGCCACCCCCAGGCTGTGCACGTGTTCATGGGGACAGTATCCTTGGTGTTTCGTGTACATGACCACTGTGATGTGCAACTGTTCATATCTGAGCATGTGGCATGGTCACATTTCACGGTGGTGTATGTGTATGTCATGTCACATGCCCCCTGAGTCCCATGTGGGACGGTATGTTTAACCCAGGGTGACCCATTGGCACAATAGTGATGGTCCTCCACAGTCTGTGTGCATGTTGTGTTTACAATGTCTCTGATTTCATGTGCACAATGGGAGACAGTCTCCACATCCACGTTGTTTGTGCATGGACTTTGATGTTGTGCGTGTGTGTGTCACAGACGTCCATGTCTGTCCTGCCGAGGCAACAGGGACCACTACCTGTGGGGGTCATGGTTGTTTTGCTGTGGTGTATACATGATACGCCATGTCATGCCAGTGTCCATGTGGCAATACAGGGTCCCTGGGAATCTACCTGTCGTTGGGCTGTGATGCCTGGGGCACATCTGTCCTCACATGTCACTGTGGGGTGTGTTTGTAACGTGGCAGCAGGAGATGGGAAATGTGACACGTCCTCATGATACCCAATGGCACAACCTGGGACTTATTGATGCCACTTGTTGAACTGTGATGTTGGATGTTGGCCATGTATGTGCCATACATGTCCTTACGGAACTGCACACATCATGTACTTGTGCCTCATAATGATGTATCGTGTGATATTGAGTGTGTACAATGCCACATATGTGGGGTGAGTGACAATCTTTCTTTCTTCACCTATGCACTGCAGGGCACCAGCTGTCCATAGACCATTCCCTGACCTGGCAACGATGGTGGAACGTGACAGCATCCGACGGTACCGCTTCACCAGGCAGCTGATTGATGATTTGGCAGTGCGCTTGGCACCACACCTGCAACCTGGCCGGCCGTACCCTACAGCGCTGACCCCCAAGGTGAAGGTGATGGCAGCCCTACACTTCTTTGCCACCGGTACCTTTCAACACACTCTGGCGACTGCTGGTGGGATGTCACAGACCATGTTCAGCCGTGTGCTCCGCGATGTATTGGAGGCTATGTTGATATACCTGAACCAGTACATCTATTTCCCTAGACTCCAGCAACTCACTGACGTGAAGAGTGACTTCTATGCCCTGGGGAGGATGCCGCATGTCATTGGCTCCATTGATGGGACACATGTGGCTTTGGTACCACCACAGGCCCAGGAGCAGGCATACAGGAACCGCAAGCACTACCACTCGGTCAATGCACTGGTGGTCTGTCTTGCAGATATGACCATCTCACACGTGTGTGCCCGTTTCCCCGGTTCTGCACACGATGCCTACGTGATGAGGAGTAGTCGCATCCCGAGGATGATGTCACAGATGCGGAACCAGCGTGCCTGGCTTGTTGGTGTGTACTGACTTTGTACCATTGTGTGTGTTCTGCAATGTAGTGTTCCACCCTCTTTTCCAACTCAGCTAATGTGCAATTGTCTGTATGTAGGTGACTCCGGATATCCCAACATGCCGTGGTTGCTGACGCCCCTCAGGAACCCTGTGACACCAGCCCAGATGCGCTACAATGAGGCACATGGTCGGACGAGGAGAGTGATTGAGCGGACATTTGGTCTCCTGAAGAGCCGCTTCCGCTGCCTGGACAAGACAGGAGGGTCCCTCCCATATGCCCCGGCAAAGGTGTGCAAGATTGTCATCGTCTGCTGCATGCTACACAACCTGGCAGTGCGGAAGGAGTTGCCTCTCATCCTGGATGACGATGACCAACGTCCGCCACCTGTGGAGGATCCTGGCCTGGACCACGATGCCAGTGATGATGATGATGATGATGGTGATGTCCGCACACAGCTCATCACCAACTTCTTCAGCTGAATGTAAGTATCCAGAGATGTCATGTAACTGATGTGAGTTTGCATGATATGTGTTGGTGGTGCTCTGGTGCTGTTTGAGTGTGTCCATGTGCTACATGACTGTATGCGTGTAGCGATGTGTCCTTACAGGTAGTCTGTACTCCCCAACAGTGTTGACATGCTAACTTGGTTCTGGGTGGGTATCTTGTGACATGTATTGGGCATGAGTATTGCAGTTCTGTCCTGTTCTTCAGTGCTTTTGACTGTGTGTCATTTCTGTCCTTCACAGGGTACTTTCAGAGTCGTTTGGTCAACTGTGATCCCCGACACCGTGATTCGACTTCCAGGGTGGTAGCTGTCGTGTCCCTACAGGTGATGTGCACCACACCCATGGACTTCCTTCCTTCTACACTTGTTGACTGTGTGCCCGCTGCCAGGTGGGATTACCTTGCATCTGTGGTGGTTACAACATGTTGCAAATGTGTAATAAACCTGTGCTTCACTTTGTGATGTGCGTTGTCTGTGGTCACACATCTGACTGACATTTGCTTACTGCACCAGTGGGCTAGTTAACACAGACTGTGAATAGGTGTTGGGTCTGTGCAATGCAACGTATTTCCTGGCAACATCAGTGTAGGCGATGAGTCAGATGGCCATGGTGTGTATGTGTTGTGTAGCCCTGGTGGTGTGCCTCCCTCATATGTGTGACGTCGCCATGACTCACATGCCGGTGTTGTACTTGCTGTAGCAGTTAGCATGCACAGTGTCATTTCCCAGATCATCATCGCCACTTCAGAGACAACGTAGGAATCACAACAGAGGCAAGTATGGTGTATTAGTGAGTTTATTGACATACATGTGTGAGTATAGTGCACAGGATGGTGGGTGCTGTACATTGTGATTGTAATCCAAAGTTCCTAGATGATTTGGAAGTCCTGGTAGCAGAAATGTCCAGAGTAAAGTCCACAGTCATCTGAGACATTGGTCCAACTTGAGCTCCCCATGTCATGTGGGAGAGTTGTGTTGCAGTCAACAGGGTGAACAGTTTGCGCACAAAGGTGATTATCCAGAACAGGTTTTGGCTTCCTGGGGGTTGCACATGGCCATCGGCCTCTCACTTGCCCCTCCTCGGACGGCCCCTCTTCTTTGGGGGGAACCCTCAAGTGCAGGCTGCTGCGGTGCAGGGGACTCTCCGCCAGAGTCATCCTCCCTCCCTGTGGCAGTTGCAGTTGTTTCAGCAGCAGATGTTGTGGGCACACAGGGAGGTGTTGACTGGTTGCTGCTCATCTGGCGGAGGCATTGTAATATGTCCCTATGCACCGCCGTCATCTCTTGCAGTGTGTCCCACTTGGACTCCACGCGGGACATGTGTGAGTCCAAGCGGGCATGATGGGCAGCCTGCTGCTGTTTAATGTCCCTGAGGAGCCCCACTACCTGGCTGAGCTCTCCGGTGCTGGACTGGTACGCATCGGCTATGCGTGCCAGTTGTGGGTCATCATGCAGTCCAGACCCCTCTGCAAGCAGCGACCTATGTCTCCCACCCCTCCCACCACCCCTGGCGACACGTGCAGTACCTGAGGTGGCACGCACAGGTGACCCTGGGCCCCCTTGGGGGTTGTTGGTGGTGTTGGTGTCCATGGCCCCACGTTGGTCCAGGGTCCCTGTGCTGGTGGTGGTGGTGCTCCTTGGTCTTTCCATGTCGGCAGGGGTGGTATGTGTGTTGACAGTCGTTGGAGGGGTGGGTGCAGGGGGTGCAGCTGGTGGTCCTGCTGGTGCTGCATGATGACTTGCTCCGGAGGTGCCAGGTTGGTCTTCTTCATCCGAGGAGGGCAGAGGCTGTTCCACACCAGTGAGCTCCGTATCCTCTTGAGCCTGGGACGGGGACTCCTCAGCGTCTGCTGCTGTGTCCCCATCATCACCTGTTTTTGGGAGACACACACAATGTATGTTATGTTTCTGCAGGCATCAATGGTTGACACACCTGACAGTTGTGACTGTGCCTCTGGATGCGGGCCTGTACATTGCATTGTCCTAAGTTGTCACAGTCAGGGGTTGATATTGGTGTAGCACATTGTCCTGCATTATTTGGGCATTTCCATGTGAATGTTGGGGTGTGTACATGGTCTGCATTGGTTGTATTTGGTTGACATCCGGCCCTCCTTCCCACCCAGCCAGATATCCCACCATGGAACGTGCTTCCATTGCAGGGAGTGCAATTTGTCTTTCAGGATGTCAGTCAGTGGTGTCCTGCTGTTGGTTGGTGCACAGTTGCCAGCAGGGCCTTGTGCTCCCCACAGCAGTAGCCAGTGTCAGCCATCTTGTCAGTTGTTTTCCACTCCCTGTGATGTGGGCATGGTTCATGGTGGATGTTGATGTGCGCATTGTGAGGGTGAGCAATATCTGTGACTACCACTCCCATCATGCTATTGCCTCCACCCCCTTCCCAGCATGCCCATACTTCCTTCCTTTTGAGTGTACTTCACTGTGTGTGGGTGTGACAGCAATGGCAAGATGGCTGACAGTGGTGTCCTGCTGTTGGTTGTTGGCCAGTTCCCAGCATGGCCTTGTGCTCCCCACAACAGAGCACCAGTGTCAGACATCTTTGATGGGGCTTTACACTCTCTGTGAGGTGTGCATGCTTCAGTGTGAGCTTGCTGGGCCATGTGGGGGGGATGTTGAGCTGTGACTACCACTCCCATCATGCTATTGCCTCCACCCCCTTCCCAGCATGCCCATACTTCCTTCCTTTTGAGTGTACTTCACTGTGTGTGGGTGTGACAGCAATGGCAAGATGTCAGTCAGTGGTGTCCTGCTGTTGGTTGGTGCACAGTTGCCAGCAGGGCCTTGTGCTCCCCACAGCAGTAGCCAGTGTCAGCCATCTTGTCAGTTGTTTTCCACTCCCTGTGATGTGTGCATGGTTCAGGGTGGTGTTGATGGGCCAATTGTGAGGCTGACCAATATCTGTGACTACCACTCCCATCATGCTATTGCCTCCACCCCCCTTCCCAGCATGCCCATACTTCCTTCCTTTTGAGTGTACTTCACTGTGTGTGGGTGTGACAGCAATGGCAAGATGGCTGACAGTGGTGTCCTGCTGTTGGTTGTTGGCCAGTTCCCAGCATGGCCTTGTGTTCCCCACAACAGAGCACCAGTGTCAGACATCTTTGATGGGGCTTTCCACTCTCTGTGAGGTGTGCATGCTTCAGTGTGAGCTTGCTGGGCCATGTGGGGGGGGGATGTTGAGCTGTGACTACCACTCCCATCATGCTATTGCCTCCACCCCCTTCCCAGCATGCCCATACTTCCTTCCTTTTGAGTGTACTTCACTGTGTGTGGGTGTGACAGCAATGGCAAGATGGCTGACAGTGGTGTCCTGCTGTTGGTTGTTGGCCAGTTCCCAGCATGGCCTTGTGCTCCCCACAACAGAGCACCAGTGTCAGACATCTTTGAAGTGGCTTTTGACTCCCTGTGAGGTGTGCATGCTTGGGTGTGTTCTTGCTGGGCCATGTGGGTGGGGGATGTTGGGCTGTGACTACCACTCCCATCATGCTTTTGCCTCCACCCCCTTCCCAGCATGCCCATGCTTCCTTCCTTTTGACTCAGCTTCCCTGTGGGGTTGTGTGCCTGTGCTGACAAGATGGCTGACAGTGTTATCCTGGGGTTTGTTTTGCTACAAGTCCCATGTGTGTCCCTGTGCTTCACACTGCATGACCCAGGGTTGTGGTTCTTTGTGGGATATTTGATTGGTGTGTGAGGCAATGCTTTCTCCCAGGTGAGTTGTGTGTAGTTTGTGTTAGGGGGTGTGTGGGTGGAGCTGCTGGTGACTATGGTCAGTGCTGTGAGTCCTCCTTCCCACCCAGCCAGATATCCCACCATGGAACGTGCTTCCATTGCAGGGAGTGCAAGTTGTCTTTCAGGATGTCAGTCAGTGGTGTCCTGCTGTTGGTTGGTGCACAGTTGCCAGCAGGGCCTTGTGCTCCCCACAGCAGTAGCCAGTGTCAGCCATCTTGTCAGTTGTTTTGCACTCCCTGTGATGTGGGCATGGTTCATGGTGGTGTTGATGTGCGCATTGTGAGGGTGGGCAATTTCTGTGACTACGACTCCCATGATGCTATTGGCTACACTGACTTGCCCAGCATACACAGTATTCCTTCCTTTCAGTGAGCTTCCCTGTGAGGTGGTGTTGTGGTGGTGGCTACATGTCTGACTGTGTTTGTTGGTTATATTTGTGCCACTGCCTAGCTCTATTTGTTGTTAGGTTTGTACATGTCATGACACAGTTACATTTCACTATGAGCTGGCATGTATTGTGTTTATCTGGCTGACATACACATTTTGGGATGATCTGTTTTGGTTGGTGTGTATTTGCTAAGGGTGCATGGTTTGACTCTCCCCTTGACAGTGATGTGTGTGTATTGTGGCACAATATTGTGTACATTTGTTGTGTACTCACCAGGCTCTGGGATGTTTTCTAGTCCATAGATGCTCACTGGTGGTAGGATGGCCCGCACCTTCTCCTCCCAGGGCCTGAGGTATACTGGTTTGGCAGGAGGGCCACTGCCGGTGTGTTGGCTCACGATGTAGTCCTTCTTCAACAGCTCCTTGACCCTCCTGCGCACGTCATACCACCTGTTCTGGATGTCTACCTTTGTGCGCAAACATGGTGATTGTGCGTTCACCCTGTCGACGATCCTCTCCCACATCTTGGTTTTCTGCGCCATGGGTGTCTGTTGGACCAATGTGCCAAACAGCTGTGGCTCTACCCTGAGGATCTCATCTACCAGGACTTCCAATTCACTATCTAGGAACTTGTGATTCTTCTTTGGGGGCATGGTGTTGGGTGGTGCTGGTGTGTGATGTGTGTGTTGGTGTGCAAGTGAGGGTGTGTGAGTGTGTGTTTTGCTGGGTGTATGTGAGGGTGCTATTTGTTGTGGTGCTGCTGGTGTGTGGCTTGTGTGATGGATGAGCTGTGAGTGTGTGTGTGGTTGCTGTCTGTTGGTGTTGAGTGCTGGCAGGTAATTTGAATTTGCAAAGGATCATGGTAGGGATTTGTGTCCTTTATATGGGTGGAGTTGTGGGTGTGTCTTTGTTCCCTGTTTCCCCCCCCAGTATTTATTTGCTTTGTGATAGCTTGTTTGGCCTTTTTTTGTGTTTTTATTTCCTTGGTTCTTTTTGTGCATGTAGGAGACGTTCTTGTGACCGAGTCGGACCCTCCATTTGTCTCGTGCGAGCCTCTCAGATTCGTTCACGCTGTGTTTGTGCTGTTTTCTGTGCTGCGTACGCGTCGGTCGCTGGGTTTTGGGTTGCTTCGGCTCGCAGTTTTGAATGCGTGTCGGTCGTGCGGCTTGGGCTCCGTGCGACTTGGTCGTGTTTTCCACGTGTTGCATCGTACTTGGCGGGTAGGAGTTCGCGGGTATGTTTCATTCGGGATTCTTCCTGGTGCGTGTCGGTCGGTTCGATTCGCGTGCTTTTCCGGCCGGATGGCTGTTTTCTGCGCGGCTCGGTCGTTTGGCTTGTGTTCCGTACGAGTCGGTCGGATTTAGCACGCTTCTCATCGTACTTTGCGGGTCGGGCTGCACAGGTACGTGTCGGTCGGTATTTATTCTGGCTCCGAGTCGGTCGGTACGTTTTCCGGCCCGAATCGGAATCGGCCCCTTAATGTTGATTGGGAACAGGCAAGCATTTCATGTTTGGTGTCTGAGAAATTGTAATTAATAATCCCCTTTAATGGAAAAGTCTTTTTGAAAATGTCACTTTTAGAAAGTTGTCATTTTCCTACACTATCTATTTGGTGCCTGGAACCTGCCCTAAGTCACATGATTAGGTGTAATTGGCAGTTGGACTTTGTTTATTCCTCCCAGACACCCCTGCATTGTTCATGCGGCCTGCTTGGAGCCAGGCCAGAGGAGTAATGAAACTTCAAGTAATTCAAAGGGAATTCCCCAGAAACATCTACTTCAAAGAAGGCACTAGGTATAATAATTAGAATGTCAGACCCACTCTTCAGTTCACTTTCTGGACCTGTGGAAGAGCTCTCAGAGGACTGCCTTCTGCTGTGGTTTGCAGTGTACTCCATAAGACTGCTTTGAAGGACTTGGAAGGACTGCCTTGCTGTCTGGAGCCCTATATCATCACTTGAATACAGGACTACCAGAGTGACTCCAACGGCTAGTTGGCTGGCCACCTGATCATAGCCTCAGGGTCAGAAAAGGCACCAACCATCTTGAACCTGCAACTGGACCCAGCCTGAGTGTTTTAACCCCCCAAGTGGCATCTCTCCAGACCTGGACCCTTGGTGATACCTCTAAAGGAGCCCGGATTGCTAAAAGTCAAAACGTAGGACTTGGAAATTTTTTGGCCAAACACTGCTCTGAGAACCGGGAGGAGACTGGGACCAATATGTTTGTCTATCCACCCAGGGTGCATTGCCGGTCAGCCTGACTTTGCAGTAGCTCCCACTATGTTCTTCTATGCAGCAGTAAATCCTGTTCAGCAGTCCTTTGGCTTCATCACTCCAGTTCTACTGATTGGGTTTTTGTTGTTTTGGTGTCAAATAATTCATTCAAATTTGCTTCATTTTTCTAAATTGGTGTGGAATTTTTCTTGTTTTATGTTTTTACTTTATTGTTGTTTGTGCGCTGGAAATATACATTGCACATTGTCTCTAGGTTACGCCTGACTGCTTTTGTGCCAAGTTACCAGAAGGTTAATCACAGGTTAATCTAGTGACTTTTGTGGTTCACCCTGACAGGGATTGTGGATGTTGCTTGAACAGGGTTAACACCTCATTCAGGCAACAGCCCAATTTCGGGCTCAGTCCAGAACACACTTTGTGGCCCCTTGGAAAACATTTGGGAGTACCTATGCTCTAGATAGATATAAGTTTACACACAATTTCGATTTGCAACTGTAGATCAAGTAAATTATTTTACCAGACTTTTGGTATAAACCATAATCCATTGATTATTTGTTTGTTGTGACAACTGAAATTAACTATGGTGGATATTTAACTCTGTAGACCAATTGCGGTGACATTAATTAAAACATTATCATCTGTGTTGTGCAGAAAGGGAAATGAACTACTATACCATTTTGGTGAAAATATTTGCCAGATTAAGATGGATCACTGATACAACATCGACTCCTATAACATCGAACTACAAAAATATCGAGTCAACAGTCGCGGCTCCTGGAGTGAGTGCTGCGGGGCGGTGGGGCGGGGGAGGGGCAGGGTGGGGGGTAGTAAACTCTGGCATATGGCCGAACGGAGGTAAGTACATAAATAAATAAATAAAACAAATTACATTGCGCGCGCCGCATCGCCAATGTAATTCGTTTAATTTATTTATTTATGTACTTACCTCCGTTCGGCCGTATGCCAGAGTTTACTACCCCCCACCCTGCCCCTCCCCGCCCCACCACCCCACAGCACTCCCTCCAGGAGCTGCGACTGCGAGTCAACAATATTGTATACAAAAATATTGATACCCAATACATAAAACAGAAATAACACAAACATCGATAAAAAAATATCGTCAAAACATATTTCGATGACAAAAATATTGACAACAAAAATAAAGAACACAAAAATATCGATAAAATTTGAATAAGATAGAACACAACAAAAACATCTATATAAATAATATCGACAACACAAACATCGATAAAATACATATAAACTATACCGAAAATAACATTTAAACATAAAAATAAACATATTCCAAACATTATAAACAAACAGTAAAAGAATTACAAAATTAATAACATTAAATAAAACAAATACACTCAAAATTCAAAAACAAATAAATAAACAAATACAGCATAAAAAAATATCACTACTACTAAAAATAAACAAACATAAATATATATCATATATAAAGAAATATAACATTTATCTACTTATATATTATAATACCAATAATAAACAAAATAAAAACAAACATTAAATAAACATATTAAATATTAAACCAATTAAATGGTGACTGCTAAAAATTTCAAAAAAGCTATCTTGACCAATAAATATAAACTACACCAACACAAACCAATAGAAAACTCTAACTAATTAAATAAACACTATAAAAGCAATCAATTAATTAACACAAAATTAACCGTATAACGGACAAACACGGAGGCAGCACGAAACTTTGCGAGACAGAAAACTGAATGAAAAGGAACTACACAATCAACTATTCAGAAAATATCTCATTAAAGGTAAGAACAAAAAGTAGCTTAAATATAAAAAATAACTAAAACTATAACATGTTTTCCTTTATATATCACAGATTAAACTTCACTAAATAACCACCAAGAAAATTCGAAACAAAGATTTACATCCAAAACAACAATAAATTCAACATTACAAAAAATATATAACAAAGTAAGTATATGACTTAAACAACAAATAAAGTAAACAATTTCAAACTAATTAATTTAATAAAAGAGCAAAACATAGCTAACAAATACTTTTCTTTTAACAGCTTCTACAGAAGTCAGCAAAACAACAACATCAATGAAATAAACTTCATCAACTAAAAATAGTAAGTATATTTTTCTTTACAATTAAATAAAAATAGAGACTAAATAATCGAAATAATCAAATTAACTAAAACTATAACATTTTCCTTTATGTTTCAGAGTTTACACTTCACTAAAACTCCACCTAAAAAACTCAAAACAATGACTAATTTCGAAAACAAGGACAAAATCAACATAAAGTAAAATAGAAAACTAAGGGGTCATTACAATAGCGGGCGGACGATCCGCCCGCCATTTCCCACCGCACGCCTACCATTTACCCCCCGCCAAATCACGATGGCGGTGGGGACGCCGGCAGACGGAAAGACCGTCCGCCGGTGTTCCGCCGGTCGTTCAGGCGACCAGGCGGAAAAGGGCACAAATATGGTGGCAGTGTCTACAAGACACCGCCATCCATATTATGACGTGCGGCGGTGCAGGGCTTTCCATGCGGATTCCAGTTTAGGGGGCCCACATGGGGGGTGCCTATGGTACCCCCCTGCCTTTGCATGCACAAGGTGGCAGGCACCGCGCGGTGCCTGTCACGTTGTGCATGCATATGCACAACATGCCTTTTTGCATTGCGGTGGGTGCTGCTGAAAGCACCGCCCGCCGCAATATAAGAAATGCAGGATGCGCCCACCAGTGTGGTGGGCGCATCCTAATTTGAATCGCGGGACCGCCGCACATGTGGCGGGCAGTCCCTTTCTCCGTTGCGATGGCGGGCGGACTTTGTCCGCCCGCCATCGTAATGGACCCCTAAGTAAGTATATAAATTAACCAACAAATAGAGCAAACTAATGAAAAACAATAAATTAACTATAAAAGCAATATATAACTAACAAATACTTTTCTATTCATAGCTTCTCCAAACTTCAACAAAACAACATCAACGAAATAAACTTCATCAACTAAAAATAGTAAGTCTTTTTTTCTCAACTAAATAAAAATAGAAACTAAATAAACGAAATAATCAAATTAAATGTAACACTTTAATAAAAATAACATGTTCCTTTTAATAAACCAACAGAAAAAAGAAACCAGTGAATCAACCACGACCATCGATAAAATATCCAACAAGAAAATTAAAGCAAGACAAATGTAAGTTTATTTTCAAATATAATAATTATACAAACATGTTTTCTGTTCAAGACCGTATAATTAATAAATACACTTATACGCAAGAAAAAATAACAGGAAACAAAACCCATTGGAAATGTAGTAAATACTACTCCAATTCTTGCTATGGGAGATCCACAACAGTAGAAACAAATGTAGTTAATGGCAGGGAACACAACCATCCCCCCAATGTGACAGAAATCGAGGTCAGAGATGCTCTAGAAACAATCAGAGAAGCAAGCACCAGCTTCCAACAGACCAGTACCCAAATAATAAAAACGTATTAACTAGGGTTACTGAACATGTCACAGGACAACTACCATCATCCCCACTCTTAAAAAGATTTATAGCCAGAACTGGAAGAGCTACTGCTCAAACATCACCCAACCCCAAATGTTTGCAGAAATAGAAATCTTATCAGAATATACTGTCACCCACAAAGATGAGAAATTCATTCTTCATGACAATAACAGTTATGAAAAACGAATTATTATCTTTGCCACCAACAGCAACATACACAAATTAAAAAACTGCAAAACGTGGATGATGGATGACACATTCAAAGTTTGCCCCAAGCCTTTTTACCAACTATATACCATCCACAGTGAATATGAAGACACTAACATCCCCTTCATATACACACTACTCCCGAAGAAGCAAAATACCACCTACATAGAGCTCCTTACAATAATAAAACAACACACCGACAACTACTTTCCACAAAATATAATCATTGACTTTGAACAAGCAATGATTTAGTCAATTTTAAAAAGTATACCCAAACACTGCAATACAACGTTGCTATTATCACTTTAACCAAAAGTATCTGGAGACACCTACAAAAATCTACTCTAAGGGGCCGATTCCGATCTCGGCTGGTAGGGCTCCGAATCGGATCCGGCATTACCGGATCCGATTCGGAGCCCTGTTTCCCGACCGAGTCGGACGTGCATCCGGGCGAGCGAGTACGATGCGAGCGGATGCGAAATCGCCGACCGACTCGTTCGCTGGGCCCAACCGCACCGACCGACTCGCACGGACTCGACTCGCACCGCGCAATGGAGACGTCTCCCCGGCCGGGTAAGTACGATGCGCACCCTCGAGCAGTCCGACCGACTCGCACCATCCGGCTCGAAAGAGCAGTCGGAGCCGCACTTTGGGGGTCCGTGGTCGGACCCCTGTATGCTCTAGCCACGCGAGTCGCACACAGGGGGACCCATGGGTCCCCCTACCTGTGCATGTACGGCGCGACCCGCTTCGACGCGTACCCGCTGTAGGGGTGCCCTTGATCACCTCGCACCCATTGAGTCAATGGGAGCCCGCGTACGCGTTTGTACGACCGGCTCCCATTGACTTCAATGGGAGTCCGACCGACTCGAGTCCGATAGCATGCAAACGCATCGTACTCGTTCGGTCGGACTGCTAGGGTCCGATTCGGTCGGAAATCTCTCCGGGTCCGGCTCGGTCGGAGTGATTTCCGGCCCGAATCGGAATCGGCCCCTAAGTATAGATTACTCCACCAATAGCAACTTTGCCTATCAAATCAAAAAATGAATAGCCCTGGCCTATGTACCAACAACTGAAGTAGCCAACCACTATTACATACTTCTTGAAAGCCCTTTCTACCAAGCAAACAAAACAAAACTAACTCCCTTCCTAGTCTACTTTGAAGACACTTGGGTGGGAAGGCTACATAGGTCAGGGCACAGTAGACAACCAAAGTTCCAAATCCCCTGGTGGAACGTCTAAGATAGCACTCTAGCTCAAAAAGCTAAAACTAATAACACAGTGGAAGGATGGCATAATGCCTTCCAAGCCACAATAGGAAGAGGACAACCAACCTTATACAAACTGATGAAAGCCATAAAAAAAGAACAGAGCTTTCAAGAACTAAGGCTTGAGCAATCCCTAACCATGGGGGTCATTATGATGGCGATCCGCCCGCCATAACAACAGCATTCACCCCCCGCCATATTATCATGGTCGGGGTACCGCGGTGGACGGAAAGTTCGTCTGCCGCATTTCTGCCGGTCGGCAATTGTCACGATTGCCGGCCGGGCGGAATTGGGCCTGAATATGGTGGCTGTGCCTAGCAGGCACCGCCATCCATATTAGGATGGGAGGTAAACTGAGCCTGGCGGAAATTGCTTTGGGGGCCCGTTGTGGGCCCCCGGGGGGGTGGGGGAGTGGGGGGCTGCACTTGGGCTGTGCCTGCCACGTTGTGCATGGCAATGCACGACATGCCTCTTTGGCATTGTTGCGGGTGCTGCTTACAGCAACACCCGCCGCAATGTAATAGATGCAGAATCCTAATTTGCGGTGCGGGACCGCCGCACCACTGGCGGCCGGTCCCAGCACCGCTAGGGTAGCGGGCGGACTGAAGTCCGCCCGCCATCCTAATGGGGCCCTAAAATAGGCTCTAAACTCAGTAAGCAAACAAAAACAATGTATGAATACCTACAACATAAAACTCGACTATTTCCAAACACCAAAGGGCTAGAATACCTAGACATGATTGCTAAATCTATACTTTAAATAAAAAACAATGCTAAACATCATAAGCATTAAAATCACAAAACATTTAAACAACATATTTCTACTCTTTTTTAAACTAATAATTATAATTATGTCATTTAAAAATTAAAAACGTACATATAAATATATGACATAATATAATTATTAAAATAAAAAAGAAACAAACAAACAAAATGTAACCAAAAACATTTCCCACCCATAATAATAAAAAATAACTTACAGTTATGTCGCAGTAGGCGGTCCTCGAAAACGAACAAATCCATAGTAGATGAATCAAAAGACAAATCCATCCAAAAAGAAAGCCCAAAAAAATTTAAAAACACAACTGTAGAAAAAAGGCTCCAACGATGCAATCCTGTCAATAACAAAACCCTCAAAAACCCAAAAATTTGCTTAACAAAAAACCGCAAAAAATAGAACTGTAGAAAAAGCCTCCAACGACGAAATCCTCTCAATAACGAAACCTTCAAACAACTGAAAATTAGCTTAGAAAAAAAACGCTCCAACGAACCCAAAGAATGAAATAATATGTAAAAAGTAACTTTTTTCAAAGAAACAAAATACATTTTCCTTTTTTTAAAAAGAAACGCAACGTCAGCACCATCCATTCACAAATGGGAAACCTGTAAAGAAAAAGGAAGAACACCCTCCCACAATAACATGTACAAACCCACACGTATTAATGTTAACATTAAATACAACATAACATATTTAAACAACACATAACTAACACTCTATTTCTCTTCAACACTCAGTCAAACACATAATACACTAAACTACCAAAACAACACCTAACTACACCCAAAACGAACAATTAATGCCCTAACAAATCTACCTACATTACTACTACCTCGCCCTTACCCTAAAACTACCTTAAAACTAAATTAAATCAAACTTACCTTAACCGACGAAACACAGCTCCAAACCGCGAGGTTCCGTCTTGCAAAATAACCTGAAAATGAAAGAGATAGACAGAAAAGTGAGAAAAAGAAAAAAAATGGCTTCGTAATAAAAATTTAAAAAAGGCTGACTACCCATAGACAAGAATGGAGAAATAATAAAACAAATCCCAAAAATTAAATGTATATTTTTATTTATTGTAAAAAAGTTCAAAAATATTCAACAAATTGTAAAATATATATTAAATATTATATTATCCAAAACTAAAAATATAATATTTAATATATATTAAAATGTATGCTTGTTTGATGTACTCACCTTCAAAATATAAAATTACAATACGAATGTTGTAAATGTGAAACCAATATAACAATGTTTAATAAAACAAGATGTGATACAAATATATATTTGTAAAAGATTGTACATTATTTAATATATTAAATATTATTTTCTTAATAATAATATTTAATATACTAAATAATAAAAACTAAATTTACAAAATATAACTTTGTGAAAAATATATTATATAATTTTACAACAAAATAAAATGATATAAAATGTATTATAAAAACATGTAAAACGAAATGCACTAACATGTTTACTTTTTTTCATAAAAGTGATAAATAATGAAAATCAAAACGTTTATAATTAAAGAACTGAAAATATATTTACTTTCTATTACATAACTATACTTCAGAAAAATGTACCAATTTTTCAAACCTGTTAAAATAAACATCTATGTAAAAATATATTGTTAATTTTGAAAATGTACATGAAAGATATATGTTGAAAATATATTATACTTTATAATAAATTCTGAATAACATCAACATTTCTGAATCATGTTTTTAATATTATAAAAAATTGTATAACAAAACCAAATAAAAACTATTTAATCATGACCAACAAAAAAAATACGTGTTTGCAAATAAAAACATTAACAATAAAAACTAACATACGTCTCCTTTTTATTTGAATGTACATATAAATTTTAAAAAAACTACATAATAAACCATAAAATGTACTATTCCAACTCCAAAACCAACTAAACTCAGGGAAAGTGCTGGATAATAAACCCCAAAAAATTACTATTCCAACTCCAAAACCAACTAAACTCAGGGAAAGTGCTGGATGATAAACCCCAAAAAATTACTTTTCCAACTCCAAAACCAACTAAACTCAGGGAAAGTGCTGGACAATAAACACCAAAAAATTACTATTCCTAACTCAAAAACAAAAAACTGAAGGAAAATGCTAAATAAGTTTAACATTATAAATATGTAAAAATATAAAACATTTCAAAATTATGGAAAAAAAACATTTATACAATTTTTTTACCAGGAATAAAAATTGAACACAACGCCAATCTGATTCAGGTCGGAAATCTCTCCGACCGAGCCGGACCCGGAGAGATTTCCGACCAAATCGGGACTCTAGTAGTCCGACCGAACGAGTACGATGCGCTCGCATGCTATCGGACTCGATCTGTCGGACTCCTATTGAAGTCAATGGGAGCCGGTCGTACTAACGTGTACGCGGGCTCCCATTGACTCAATGGGTGCGAGGCAAACAAGGGCGCCCTACAGCGGGTATTCGTCGGCCGGGTCGCGCCAGTACATGCACAGGTAGGGGACCCATGGGTCCCCCTGTGTGCGACTCGCGCGGCTACGCATACAGGGGGGTCCGACACGGACCCCCAAAGTGCAGCTCCGACTGCTCTTTCGAGCCGGATGGCGCGAGTCGGTCGGACTGCTCGAGGCGCGCATCGAACTTACCCGGCCGGGGAACGTCTCCATTGCGCGGTGCGAGTCGTGTCCGTCGCGAGTAGGTCGGAGCGATTGGGTCCCGCGAACGAAGTCGGTCGGCGATTTCGCGCGTACGCCGCATCGCACTTCGCTCGCCGGACGCACGTCCGACCTCAGTCGAGAAACAGGGCTCCGACCGGATCCGGTAATGCCGACTCCGATTCGGAGCTCTACCGGCCGAGATCGGAATCGGCCCCAAAATGTTTACAATTTGTCCAAAAAATGTTTAATTAAAAACATTTAAAAAAATATAATAAAATACAATATTTAAAAAAATTATTATTACAAATTTGAGATACCCCTTCTCACAAAAATAAATATTACATTCTAAATTACAATTAAACATTTAAAAAAATTATTAATCATCCAAATACATTTTTTTATTTAGACTACAAAAAATTTAAAATAAACAATACAAATTTATGTAAAAATAAATTTAAAAGTAATAAACCTATCATATCTTTATTTAATTATTTTTTAATTAAAAAACAATTTATAAAATATTTTATACAATTTGCATCAAAATATTAGCACACAAAAAAACTTCCAAATGTATGAAAATTTTACATTTCAAATATTTTTTTTTTAATTATTAATATCTTTCAATAATTTTTTTATAACAACATTTTTTAACCAACATTTTTAAATTACTCCCCACCCTTATCCCCTATAAACCCAAAATCCCGCACCTAAAATTTTACATAAATTTAAAAATTCTTTAGAACTTTAAACAAATATTTTTAGATTACTTCCCACCCTTATCCCCTATAAACCCAACATCCCACTCCTAAAAATAAATTAAAATGCAATAAAAACAAACATTTTAACATAAAAAATAATTTAAAAAGAGAAATAACTATTACCAACTTAATTAAAAAAAAAACAACATTAAACAAAAACAAAAAATACAGTCAATAATTATTTACAACAATATATTTGCCATCGATATTTACAAAATCGATATTTCACATTACACAAAAATCGATATTTTTAACGACTGAAAAACTTACCTCGATATTTTGCACCATCGATATTCTTGACTAGAAATTCATGCAATTCGATATTTCGACGTCGATATTATGTCTCTGCACTATTAAGATATCTATAAGGGTCCACAGAATATAGACTGCATAAAATTGGAGTGAGAACACAGTTGGTTGGAACCTTGGTTGAAAAATGGATTCCAGACCCTAACTTAATCTGAATTCCGGTATTCCTATAGTGGGATATAATGATTTCAAGAAGAATTGCTGGAATATTCCAGCTGTGCAACTTAGACCAAAGAAGGATCCTACAAACATCGGCAAATGCAGCCTTATACTTACTAACAACATGTAAACTGTGGCATTTGCTTACAATATGTATTCTTACGAAGCACCATGTTCAGAACAACAAAATTGATCAATGTTCTGCAGCACAGTCGAAAACCGGTTTACAGAGACGGACTCAAGTTATTATTTTCTGACCAATCTTGTAAGTCTTGCTAAAGTATCTGTGCATATAATTTTACTTTATCGTATAGGAGGCTGATAAAACAAGCTTTCGCAATGCAATCGGTCTCTCCTTTGGGACCTTATATGTATTTAGCTATGCAGCACATTAGCCTGGGTGCTGAAACATTGACAGTTCTTTAACATGGAGGGAAAGTAAGCACCAAACTGCGTGACACACCAGGTATGGGAACACATGGAGAGAAATATTGCCTTTCAGCAGGAAACGGTATAGTCCAAAGCTCTGTTTTTAATATAAAATCAGGGCCTTCGGTGGTCATATCACTGAAAATACAAGATTTGAAAAATATTATTGTCTACGGGTGCTCATGGAAGACAATTTCTATGGACTGGAATCTAGAGAATGCTAAAGTGATTCTGGTATTTTACTGACCTCATGCTGGTCGTTTTCTATCAAGAAAGTTAAATAGAGGCTGTTGAACAGAAAAAAAGTCCCTAAGCGGAAGCAGACAAGTCCTAGGGCTGATCTCCAGAACCCACAAAGTACATACACATATAAGTATATATTAAAGTATATACAAGATAAGTATATACTAAAGTATATACAAGAGGTCTCGAATGCTCAACCTAAAAATAGGTACTGGGAGAGGACAGGTCCCTCTTTATCTTAGGGCATAAGATCAAGCCTTTATAGGATTCAGGTACGTTTAAGGTATCCAAACGAGATCTGTATACAGGAGCCAGGATTTGTGACTACAAGTCCATGCCTGCTTTATGTAGTGTGGTTGGGGGTGCATTTGAACCAAGTGCTCCAGTGAGTCAACTAAACAATTGTTTTTACTATATTTTTAGGAGTGATCAATACAGAACTTGGAGTGGTGTCTGGGGTGACACAAATTGTTCTGTTGATATTTATTTTTTGGGCGTAGACACTGGGGTGTCATGAGACATGACACCCCAGTGTTTCACTCATTATGCTATTTAGCGAAGCATGAGTGAAAGACGTACTGCTCTCCCGGCTAGCGCTATCAACTTTTCTCCCAGTTTTTTGGCAATTCCAAGAATTGGACGAGAAAGCTCACTCACGTAATGTGACATACTTCATCATTTGCCACCTCGTCCCACCCTGGTAAGGTGGTAGTACTAGGGCGGACTCGACCTCAGGCTGGAGCTTGCCTGAGGGAGTTCTTAGATGTTACTTATTTTGTCTGGATAATACTTTGATCCAGTTGACAGGTTAAAAATACCTTAGGATAGACCACAAGAGTGTCCTTTTATTCAGGAGGTATCCTAGGTATATTAAAAGGTTACCAAAGGGGTAACTACAGGAGGCATGTATGGCTGTAATGCCCACTATGCGTCTCTGTGTATGAAAAAGTATTTATGCCTCTATATTATGGGTAAATATTCATGCCAACATGTTTCTGCCTATGGCTGGCCTATTCGCCAATGGCATTTATCAGGGCAGCCCCTCCCTTTTTTCTTTTCCTTTTTCTACTCCTTATCCACACAAGCACCTTCTCTGAGCACTCATCTATATCACTTTATCCATTTGTGGATCTAAGACGTTTTGATATAATGTGTAAATAAGAATGCTGTTTGAGACTGCCTGATATGTAACTAAACTTTCAGAAATGCAATTGTGTGTATGTGTCTTAATCTTCTGGTTTTTAAATTTTGTCTGCTGCCCTAACCTTGTAACTGTGGATTCAATCTACGAGACTGTTTTTCTTCTTTTCCATTTAGTGGTAGGAGATCTTTTGATATATTAATTTCTCCTATGCCTCTTGTTGCTTTTTACGATCGGACCATTGTTTGTGTGTAACTAAAACATATTCAGCAAAACAGGAGGCGTCTAGTCAAAAGGTTTGAGGAATACCACACTAAGAACTTCAGGGTCTAACAACCCCCAAAATCAGTAGTTAAAGCACATGATTATATTGATTTTAAAATTGACAAAACATTTCTGGCATAATAAACATACTATGATTATTATTATTGTTTGCATTCTTATTCCAATTCTTAGTATTCATATTAATCCTAGTATTATTATGATTATGATTCTTATTATTGTTGATGTTATTATTACTATTATTGTTATTATTATTATTATTATTATTATTATTAACAAATACAATTATAAAATAGGTGAATAAATAACTTTGCACTGGTGCAAATATATGGCAACTTAGGGGCTGATTACGATGGCGGGCGGAAAAGCATACCGACCGCCGTGCTAGCGGGAAATTTCCGCCCACAGGTACCGCGGCAAAACCGCCGGCCAGATTAGGATGCACCGCCAGAAACTCCCTACTGCGGCGGTCGGATTCCAGGATTCAGTGGCGGAAAAGCTGAAAATCCGTCTGCTGCGGTCAGATTTGCTGCGGAAAGGCCAAAGACTGCCGTTTCCCCAGCGGTCTGGAACACATGGAGCTATCTGCAGTATTGCCACCGCCATCCCCGAATGGCCAGATTTTCCGCAGCGGTGTGATGGGCTGTTTGTGGTATCATAATACAACTGGTGGTCATAACCGCATTCCGCACGGCGGTCCCTCCTTTTTGGCTCCGTCCTCCACCGCTGCGGAAGGGGATTCCTGGCGGATCCTGAAACACCGCAGCGGATGGGAAATGGGCTATCTTTGCCCATCGTAATACGGCGGACGCAAGGACCGCAGATGGAGTGCGGAAAAGGGCATTTTCCGCCACCGCCAGCACCGCGGATGTGCTTCCGCCCGCCATCGTAATCAGTCCCTAACTTTGCACCATGTTAACTCCTTATGTGGTATGGAATCAAATGAACAGGTTTTGCTCAGTGCATAGCAGATTTTTGCACCAACAGGAAAATAAAGAAAACATATTGTGACACTACATGCAACATATATATTCCTTAAAAGTCAATTAACGTGGGCCACAAAGATGTTAACAAATAATTCATAATCCACAAAAATAGAGCAAACATTATTTGCACTATTTGCACTGCTTAAAAAAAGAGGAGAACTTGTATTTGATTCATTGCATATTATGTAAACTGCAATGATAGTGATATCAGATTGCTCCATGTGTGCCACTGATTCAGAAAACCATTTAAAAACATGGATTGCAATAGTATCTTCAGTTTAAAGAAGGAAATGCAGAAATCTTTCATATCTATTTTCATCCACTAATCAAGTAGAGTGTAGGCAGTAATCCTGGACAGACTGAGTGGTGGTTGCAAAGCTTAAGTTTTTATGATCTTCTGCCAGCACTGCCAGCTTTGGGTGTAGCAAGATTTTACTGAAGAGGGTGTTTGAGACTCTCTCAGGAATTCAAAGGATCATAAGGTAGCAGGTCTTCACAGCCTTACTGCTGAGGTTTATAGTGCCCGCTTGAAGTTTAAGACCCACATGCAAAAAACAAAATGTTTGTTTAACAAACAATGCTTCATATGCATTTACTATAGGAAACAATTTTATAACATTTTGGAGAGGCTTCATTAGTCTACTTCAAAAGCCAAAGTTCAATACAAGAACACCACACTTAAATCAAGTTAATTGTAAGATCTTCCTCTGTATCTCAGTGTGTGCAAGCAGGACGCAGTGACAGTGTTTACTTGTGCGGTCATGTCCAGTTTGCTGTTCATGAGTATTCCGAGGTTCCGGATGAGAATGCTGGGCATTGGTCTGAGTGTGGCCTTCCATGGGTCGGAGGCCCATGTTTGGTGTTCTTGGCAAAGAGCACTACTTCTGCATTTTGGAAGGTGAGCTTGAGACAATTGGCTTTCATCCAGTTTGTGACTTTGATCATGCAGGTGGTGAACCTGTTTCTTGTGTTGGAGTTCTGGTCCAAGAGGGAGAGTATAAGTTGCAGAGAGAATGTTTATGTTGTGTGCGCAGATGACATTGACCAGAGGGATCAAGTATGCATTGAAGGTGGAGTGGCTGAGCGAAGAACCTTGAGGCACTCTGCAGCTGAGTTTGCGGGCATCCATGGAGGAAGATGTCTGGCTGCTAGTTTGTGTTCTATCCACTAAGAAGGAGCAGATCCGGCATAGAGCAGGTCCTTGGATGCCAGTATAATACAGGCGCATGATGAGGATGGGGTATGGGACCGTGTCAAATGCTGCATAGAAGTCCATTAGTAAGATGGCTGCCATGTCTCATCTGACAAGGATGATGCGGATGTTGTCTGTGGCAGTGATGAGTGTGTTTTCTGTACTGTGGTTGGACCTTAATCCGGGCAGCATGGCATCGAGGAGCTTGTAGTTGCTGAGATGGTGGTAGTTGCTGAGATGGTTAGTGAGGCATTGGCTGGTTTCTGGGTGGGTGTTGTGTAACAGCTGCAGCATAACATCATTGACCTCCATAACAATACAGAAAACCAAATTAAACAGATCGAACATAGCAAACCATTGCATTATGTAACACAGAGCTAAATAGCCAAATGGTGCGAAATAGTATTATCTGGGCAGTATTCTTGCTAATTTACGTCTCCAATAAATAGTCAACTGTGCCCCAGCACTGTTTTCCAACATTTTCTTCAATGGTGTTACGTGTTGTTCTATTTATTGCTGCAATTAAACAAGTTGCTTTTGAAAAAGAATCACACCTTTAACAAGCAAGATAGATTTATTAGAGGCCTTAAGGCTATTGGATTGCAAACCAGGACATTGCTTCTTTTAATGGGTAAAATATTCCCCTTACTCTTTGCTTGTTCTGCTTTTTCACTAACATCTTTCCCTTTTTTCAGATTGAGCAACCTCTATATTTCTACAATGGTGTGATGATATATCGGCCTTTAATCACAACTTGACAGGGTTTACAGTCATGAAAAAACCTATGTTTGAGACTGTGTTAAAGTGAAATACATGCATCACTGAGCAAGGTCTCCTATAAGTTTCACCTCAATTGCTGTATGATTTTTACGATTAATTGACTATGTATTTAAGACAAAATAAAGAGAGAAAAATACATAGATTCTTCTTTCTTTTCTATTTTTTAAACCGTCCGGAGTGATAAATACACACACTTTGGGGCCGATTCCGATTCGGGTCGGAAAACATACCGACCGACTCGGTACGGGAATGTAGTCCGACCGACACGTACTGGCGCTGCCCGATCCGCGTAGTACGATGCAATGCATGTGAATTACGACCGACTCGTACGGAACACAAGCCGAACGACCGAACCGCATGGAAACCAGCTATCCGGCCGGAAAACTACGCGAATCGAACCGACCGACACGCACCAGGATGAATCCGACAGAAACTTACCCGCGAACTCCGACCCGCGCAGTACGATGCAATGCGTGTAAAACCAGACCGAGTCGCACGGAGCTCAAGCCGTACGACCGACACGCATACAAAACAGGGAGCCGAAACAACCCAATACTCCGCGACCGACGCGTACGCCGCACATGAAACCCAGCAGAAACACAGCTTGAAGGACTCGGAGAAGCCCGCACGAGCCAACTGCAGCATCCTACTTGGTCAGAAGAACGTCTCCTACATGCCTAAAAACTACAAAGGAAAAAATACAAAAAAAGGGCCAAACAAGCAATGACAAAGTCAATAAATACAGGGGGGAAAAATCATGGAACAAAGACACACCCACAACTCCACCCATATAAAGGCCACAAATCCCTACCATGATCCTTTGCAAATTCAACTGACCTGCCAGCACAGAACACCATCAGACAGCAACCACAGACACACTCACAACTCATCCATCACTCAAGCCACACACCATTAGCACCTCCCAAATAGCACCCTCACATACACCCAGCAAAACCTACACTCACCCACCCTCACTTGCACACTCACACACACATCAATCCCCACCACCACCCATCACCATGCCCCCAAAGAAGAATCCAAAGTTCCTAGACAGTGAATTGGAAGTCCTGGTAGATGAAATCCTCAGGGTAGAGACACAGGGGCCGATTCCGATTCGGGCCGGAAAAAGCACCGACCGACTCGGATCCGGTAAAAATACCGACCGACACGTACCAGTGGCGCCCGACACGCCAAGTACGATGCAAGCCGCGATAAATCCGACCGACACGTCAGGAAACCAAGCCGACCGACCGAGCCGCTCGGAAAATAGCAATCCGGCCGGAAAAACACGCGAATCCAACCGACCGACACGCACCCGGAACAAATCCGACCGAATCGTACCCGCCAACTCCAACCCGCAAAGTACGATGCAAGGCGCGAAAACACGACCGAGTCGGACGGAGGACAAGCCGTACGACCGACACGCATACAAAACCGAGCCGAAGCAACACAATACACCGCGACCGACGCGTACGCAGCATACAAAACTGCACAAACACAGCGTGAACGAAACGGAAAACACCGTACGAGACCAATGCACGGTCCGACTCGGTCACAAGAACGTTTCCAACATACACAAACAGCACAAAGGAAAAATCAACCAAAAAAGGCCAAACAAGCAATTACCAAGCCAATAAATACTGGGGGGTGGGGACAGAGAACAAAGACACACCCACAACTCCACCTATATAAAGGACACAAATCACTACCATGAGCCTTTGCAAATGCCATTCCACTACCAGCACCCAAGAGAAAGCAACCACACACCCACAGCTCATCCCTCACACAAGCCACACACCAGCAGCACACCAACAAATACCTACCTCACATACACCCAGCACAACACACACCCACACACCCTCACCTGCACACCAACACACACATCACCCACCATCACCAACCATCACCATGCCCCCAAGAAGAATCCCAAGTTCCTAGATTGTGAATTGGAAGTCCTGGTAGACGAGATCCTCAGGGTGGAGCCACAGCTGTTTGGCACATTGGTCCAACAGACCCCCATGTCGCAGAAAACCAAGATGTGGGAGAGGATCATCAACAGGGTGAACGCCCAATCACCATGTCGGCGCACAAAGACGGACATCCAGAACAGGTGGTATGATGTGCGCAGGAGGGTCAAGGACCTACTCAAGAAGGATTACGCCTTGAGTCATCACACCGGCAGTGGCCCTCCTGCCAAACCAGTATACCTCAGGCCCTGGGAGGAGAAGGTGCGGGCCATCCTACCACCAGAGAGCGTACATGGACTATCAAACATCCCAGAGCCTGGTGAGTACACAACCAATATACCCAATATTGTGTGACAATACACACACATCACTGTCAAGGGGATAGTGACACCATGCACCGTTAGCAAAGCCACAGTATCCAAAAGATAATCAGCCCAAGATGTGTATGTTAGTTAGACAAACACAATACCTGCCATCTCATAGTGATATGTAACTGTGTCATGACATGTACAAACCTAACAACAAATACAGCAAGGCAGTGGCATAATTCTAACCAACAAACACTGTCAGACATTTTGCCACCACTAGAACACAACCTCACAGGGAAGCTCACTGAAAGGAAGGAATTGTGTGTATGCTGGTGAAGTGAGTGTAGCCAATAGCATGATGGGAGTTGTAGTCACAGATATTGGTCACCCTCACAATTGGCCCATCAACACCACTCTGAACCATGCTCACATCACAGGAGTGGAAAAGAACTGACAAGATGGCTGACACTGAGTACTGCTAGTGCGGAGCACAAGGCCCTGCTGGGAACTGTGCACCAACCAACAGCAGGACACCACTGCCTGACATCCTGAAAGCCAACTTGCACTCCCTGCAATGGAAGCACGTTCCATGGTGGGATATCTGGCTGGGTGGGAAGGAGGACTGACAGCTCTGACCATAGTTACCAGCAGCATTTCTCACACACCCCCTAACACAAACTCCACACAACTCACCTGGGAGAATGCATTGCCTCACACTCTAATTAAATATCCCAAAAGAACCACCACACTGGGTTATGCTGTGTGAAGCACAGGGACACTTTTGGGACTTGTAGCCAAACAAACGCCAGGACAACACTGTCAGCCATCCTGTCAGCACAGCCACACTACCCCACAGGGAAGCAGAGTAAAAAGGAAGGAAGTATGGGCATGCTGGGAAGGGGGTGTAGGCAATAGCATGATGGGAGTGGTAGTCACAGCTCAACATCCCCCACCCACATGGCCCAGCAAGCTCACACTGAAGCATGCACACCTCACAGGGAGTGAAAAGCCACTTCAAAGATGTCTGACACTGGCCTCAGCTGTGGGGAGCACAAGACCCTGCTGTGAACTGTGCACCAACAAACAACAGTACCACACTGTCAGCCATCTTGCCATTGCTGTCACACTCACACACAGTGAAGTTGACTCAAAAGGAAGGAAGTATGGGCATGCTGGGAAGGGGGGTGTATGCAATAGCATGATGGGAGTGGTAGTCACAGCTCAACATCCCCCACCCACATGGCCCAGCAAGCTCACACTGAAGCATGCAATGCTCACAGTCAGTGAAAAGCCACTTCAAAGATGTCTGACACTGGCCTCAGCTGTGGGGAGCACATGGCCCTGCTGTGAACTGTGCACCAACAAACAACAGGACCACACTGTCAGTCATCTTGCCATTGCTGTCACACTCACACACAGTGAAGTCGACTCAAAAGGAAGGAAGTATGGGCATGCTGGGAAGGGGGTGTAGGCAATAGCATGATGGGAGTGGTAGTCACAGCTCAACATCCCCCACCCACATGGCCCAGCAAGCTCACACTGAAGCATGCACACCTAACAGGGAGTGAAAAGCCACTTCAAAGATGTCTGACACTGGCCTCAGCTGTGGGGAGCACAAGACCCTGCTGTGAACTGTGCACCAACAAACAACAGGACCACACTGTCAGCCATCTTGCCATTGCTGTCACACTCACACACAGTGAAGTCGACTCAAAAGGAAGGAAGTATGGGCATGCTGGGAAGGGGGTGTAGGCACTAGCATGATGGGAGTGGTAGTCACAGCTCAACATCCCCCACCCACATGGCCCAGCAAGCTCACACTGAAGCATGCACACCTCACAGGGAGTGAAAAGCCACTTCAAAGATGTCTGACACGGGCCTCAGCTGTGGGGAGCACAAGGCCCTGCTGTGAACTGTGCACCAACAAACAACAGGACCACACTGTCAGTCATCTTGCCATTGCTGTCACACTCACACACAGTGAAGTCGACTCAAAAGGAAGGAAGTATGGGCATGCTGGGAAGGGGGGTGTAGGCAATAGCATGATGGGAGTGGTAGTCACAGCTCAACATCCCCCACCCACATGGCCCAGCAAGCTCACACTGAAGCATGCACACCTAACAGGGAGTGAAAAGCCACTTCAAAGATGTCTGACACTGGCCTCAGCTGTGGGGAGCACAAGGCCCTGCTGTGAACTGTGCACCAACAAACAACAGGACCACACTGTCAGCCATCTTGCCATTGCTGTCACACTCACACACAGTGAAGTCGACTCAAAAGGAAGGAAGTATGGGCATGCTGGGAAGGGGGTGTAGGCAATAGCATGATGGGAGTGGTAGTCACAGCTCAACATCCCCCACCCACATGGCCCAGCAAGCTCACACTGAAGCATGCACACCTCACAGGGAGTGAAAAGCCACTTCAAAGATGTCTGACACTGGCCTCAGCTGTGGGGAGCACAAGGCCCTGCTGTGAACTGTGCACCAACAAACAACAGGACCACACTGTCAGCCAACTTGCCATTGCTGTCACACTCACACACAGTGAAGTCGACTCAAAAGGAAGGAAGTATGGGCATGTTGGGAAGGGGGGTGTAGGCAATAGCATGATGGGAGTGGTAGTCACAGCTCAACATCCCCCACCCACATGGCCCAGCAAGCTCACACTGAAGCATGCACACCTAACAGGGAGTGAAAAGCCACTTCAAAGATGTCTGACACTGGCCTCAGCTGTGGGGAGCACAAGGCCCTGCTGTGAACTGTGCACCAACAAACAACAGGACCACACTGTCAGCCATCTTGCCATTGCTGTCATACTCACACACAGTGAAGTCGACTCAAAAGGAAGGAAGTATGGGCATGCTGGGAAGGGGGGTGTAGGCAATAACATTATGGGAGTGGTAGTCACAGCTCAACATCCCCCACCCACATGGCCCGGCAAGCTCACACTGAAGCATGCACACCTCACAGGGAGTGAAAAGCCACTTCTAAGATGTCTGACAATGGTGCTCTGTTGTGGGGAGTACCAGGCCCTGCTGGGAACTGGGCACCAACCAACAGCAGGACACCACTGCCTAACATCCTCTAAGCCAACTTGCACTCCCTGCAATGGAAGCACGTTCCATGGTGGGATATCTGGCTGGATGGGAAGGGAGGACTGACAGCTCTGACCATAGTTACCAGCAGCTTTTCTCACACACCCCTTAACACAAACTCCACACAACTCACCTGGGAGAATGCATTGCCTCACACTCTAATTAAATATCCCACAAAGAACCACCACACTGGGTTATGCTGTGTGAAGCACAGGGACACTTTTGGGACTTGTAGCCAAACAAACGCCAGGACAACACTGTCAGCCATCCTGTCAGCACAGGCACACTACCCCACAGGGAAGCAGAGTCAAAAGGAAGGAAGTATGGGCATGCTGGGAAGGGGTGTGTAGGCAATAGCATGATGGTAGTGGTAGTCACAGCTCAACATCCCCCACCCACATGGCCCAGCAAGCTCACACTGAAGCATGCACACCTCACAGGGAGTGAAAAGCCACTTCTAAGATGTCTGACAATGGTGCTCTGTTGTGGGGAGTACCAGGCCCTGCTGGGAACTGTGCACCAACCAACAGCAGGACACCACTGACTGACATCCTGAGAGTTAACCTGCACCCACTGCAAGGGTGGCATGCTTCATGGTGGATTAACTGGGCTGGGGGAGAAGGAGGTCCGGATGTCAACCAAATACCACCCATGCTGGTCATGCACACACCTCAACATTCACATTGAAATGCTTCAGGTTGGCAGGACAATGAGCCACACCAATATCAACCTCTGAGTGTGACAACTTAGGACAATGCAATGTACAGGCCCGCATCCAGAGGTACAGTCACAACTGTCAGGTGTTTGAACCATTGATGCCTGTAGAAACATAACATACATTGTGTGTCTCTTCCAAAAATAGGTGATGATGGGGACACAGCAGCAGATGATGAGGAGTCCCTGTCCCAGGCTCCGGTGGCCCCTGAGCTCTCTGGTGTGGAACTGCCTCTGTCCTCCTCGGATGGCGAAGACCTACCTGGCCCCTCCGGTGTGAGTCATCATGCAGCACCAGCAGGACCACCATCTGCACCCCCTGCACCCACTCCTACAACATCTGCCAACACACAGACCACCCCCGCCGACACGGACAGACCAAGGACACTGAATGACAACAGCACAGGCCCACCGTGAAGCAACGGACAACAACCCCAGTACCAACCCCCAAGGGGGCCTAGGGTCACCTGTGCGTGCCACCGCAGGTCCCGCATGTGTGGCCAGGGTGGGAGGGGTGGTAGGCAGAGGTCGCTGTTTGCAGAGGGGTCTGGACTGCATGATGACCCACAACTGGTACGCATTGCTGATGCGTACCAGAATAGCACCAGAGAGGTCAGCCAGGTAGTGGGGATCCTCAAGGACATTCAACAGCAGCAGGCTGCCCATCATGCCCGCTTGGACTCCCACATGTCCCGTGTGGAGACACACATGTCTGGCATGGAGTCCAAGTGGGACACATTGGAAGAACTGACAGCGGTGCAGAGGGACATATTGACATGCCTCCGCCAGATTAGCACCAACATGTCAACACCTCCCTGTGTGCCCACAACATCTGGTGCCGCAACAACTGCAACTGCCACAGGGAGGGAGGATGACTCTGGTGGAGAGTCCTCTGTACCGCAGCGGCCTGCACGTGAGGGTCCCCCCAGAAAGAAGAGGGGTCATCCGAGGAAGGACAACTGAGAGGCCGATGGCCATGTACATCCCCCAGGAACCCAACACCTGTTCTGGAAATTCTCCTTTGTGTGCAAACTGTTCACCCTGTCGAATGCAACCCACACTCTCCCACATGACATGGGGAGTTTAAGTTGGACTAATGTATCAGATGACTGTGGACTTTACTCAGGACATTTCTGCTATCAACACTTCCAACTCATCCGGGAACTTTGGATTCCAATCCCAATGTACAGCACCCACCATCCTGTGCACTATCCTCACACATGTATGTAAATAAACTCACTAATACACCATACTTGCCTCTGTTGTGATTCCAACGTGGTTTTTGTCATGGAGATGATGATCTGCTAAATGACACTGTGCATGCTAACTGCTACAGCAAGTTCAACACCGTCATGTGAGTCATGGTGACGTAACACATATGAGGGAGACACACCACTAGGGCTACACAACACATACACACCAGGGCCATCTGACTCATCGCCTACACTGATGTTGCCAGGAAATACAGTGGAATGCACAGACACCACACCTATTCAGAGTCTGTGTTAACTAGCCCACAGGTGCAGTAAGCAAATGTCAGTCAGATGTGTGACCACAGACAAGGCACATCCCAAAGTGAAGCACAGGTTTATTACACATTTGCAACATGTTGTTTCCACTACAGATGCAAGGTAATCCCACGTGGCACTGGCCACACAGTCAACAAGTGTAGAAGAAATAAAGTCCAGGGGTGTGTGGCACATCACCTGTAGGGAAACGACTGCTTCCACCCTGGAAGTTGAATCATGGTGTCAGGGGATCCGAGTTGACCAAACAACTCTGAAAGTACCCTGTGAAGGACAGACATGACACACAGTCAAAAGCACTGAAGAACAGGACAGAACTGCAATACTCATGCCCAATACATGTCACAAGATACCTACACAAAACCAAGTTAGCATGTCAACACTGTTGGGGAGTACAGACTACCTGTAAGGACACATCGCTGCACGCATCCAGTCAAGTAGCACATGGCCACAGTCAAACAGCAACAGAGCACCACCAACACATATCATGCAAACTCAAATCATTGACATAACATCTCTGTATACTCACATTCAGCTGAAGAAGTTGGTGATGAGCTGTGTGCGGACATCACCCTCATCATCATCATCATCACTGGCATCGTGGCCCAGGCCAGGATCCTCCACAGGTGGCGGATGTTGGTCATCGTCATCCAGGATGAGAGGCAACTCCTTCCGCACTGCCAGGTTGTGTAGCATGCAGCAGAAGATGACAATCTTGCACACCTTTGCAGGGGCATATGGAAGGGCCCCTCCTGTCTTGTCCCGGCAGCGAAAGCGGCTCTTCAGGAGACCAAATGTCCGCTTGATCACTCTCCTGGTCCGACCATGTGCTTCATTGTAGCGCATTTGGGCTGGTGTCACAGGGTTCCTGAGGGGTGTCAGCAACCACGGCATGTTGGGGTATCCGGAGTCACATACATACAGACAATTGCACATTAGCTGAGTTGGAAAAGAGGGTGGAATACAACATTGCAGAACACACACAATGGTACAAAGTCAGTACACACCGACAAGCCAGGCACGCTGGTTCTGCATCTGTGACATCATCCTCAGGATGCGACTACTCCTCATTACGTAGGCATCGTGTGCAGAACCGGGGAAACGTGCACACACATGTGAGATGCTCATATCTGCAGACATACCACCAGAGCATTGATAGAATGGTAATGTTTCCTGTTCCTGTATGCCTGCTCTTGTGCCTGTAGTGGTACCAAAGCCACATGTGTCCCATCAATGGAGCCGATGACATGTGGCATCCTCCCCAGGGCATAGAAGTCACTCTTGACGTCAGTTAGTTGTTGACATTTAGGGAAATAGATGTACTGGTTCAGGTATCTCAACATTGCCTCCAAAATATCGCGTAGCACACGGCTGAACATGGTCTGTGACATCCCACCAGCAGACGCCACAGTGTGTTGAAAGGTACCGGTGGCAAAGAAGTGTAGGGCTGCCATCACCTTCACCTTGGGGGTCAGCGCTGTAGGGTATGGCCGTCCAGGTTGCAAATGTGGGGCCAACCGCACCGCCAATTCCTCAATCAGCGGCCTGTTGAAGCGGTACCGTCGGATGCAGTCACGTTCAACCATGGTTGCAAGGTCAGGGAATGGTCTATGGACAGCTGGTGCCCTGTAGTGCATAGAAGAACAAAGAAAGATTGTCAGTCACCCCACATATGTGGCATTGACCATACTCAATATCACATGATACATCATTACAAGACACAAGTACTTGATGTGTGTGCCATTCTGTATGGACATATATGGCACCTACATGGCCAACATCTAACATCTCAGTTCAACATGTGTTGACAACAAGTTCCAGGTTGTGTAATGGGAAATCATTAGGCTGTGTCACAGTACCCATGTACTGCTGTCACGTTCCAAACACACACCACAGTGACAAGTGAGGACAGATGTGCCCCAGGCATCACAGCTCTTTGACAGGTAGATTCCCAGGGACCCTCTATTGCCACATGGACACTGGCATGACATGGCGTATCATGTACACATCAGCAAAACAACCATGACTCCCACAGGTAGTGGCCCCTGTTGCCTCTGCAGGACAGACATGGACGTCTGTGACACACACATGCACAACATCAAAGTCGATGCACAAACAACGTGGATGTGGAGACTGTCTCCCATTGTGCACATGGAATCAGAGACATCTGAAACACAACATGCACACAGACTGTGGAGGGCCATCACAATTGTGGCAATGGGTCACCCTGTGACGTACATACCATCCCCCATGGGACTCAGGGTGTATGCGACATAACATACACATACACAACCTGGAAATGTGACCATGCCACATGCTCTGAACTGAACAGTTGCACATCACAGTGGTCATGTGCACAGCACACAAAGGATTCTGTCCCCATGAACACGTGCACAGCCTGGGAGTGGCTGCCCACAAGTGCCACCCAACAAACCACATGTTAACCCCCATACACACACAGGTAATGCAGCCTTACATGCCTAAGGATACAGTGTGGACAGACTGTGGTGTGGTAGGTGTGCCCCTGAGTCCCTGGCAAGTAATTGTGGCTGGCATACGTTCACCAGTGACAACCACGGTGACATATGCGAGTGACTTGTACAGGGACGCGTCGTACAGCAATGGACCGATCGGTGCACACGCATTGGCCATTGCATATGATGTGGACGGATGTGTGTTGTGCTCCGAAATACGCGTCGTACAGCAATGGACCGATCGGTGCACATGCATTGGCCATTGCATATGATGTGGACGGATGCGTGTTGTGCTCTGAAATACGCGTCGTACAGCAATGGACCGATCGGTGCACACGCATTGGCCATTGCATATGATGTGGACGAATGCGTGTTGTGCTCCGAAATACGCGTCGTACAGCAATGGACCGATCAGTGCGCACGCATTTTCCATTGCATATGATGTGGACGGATGCGTGTTGTGTTTCAAAATACGCGTTGTACAGCAATGGACCGATCGGTGCGCACGCATTGGCCGTCGCATATGATGTGGACGGATGCGTGTTGTGTGACGTAATACGCGTCGTACAGCAATGGTCCGATCGGTGCGCACGCATTGGCTATGGACTGACATGGTAACGGACCGTTTCCGAAGCTTTTACGAGTCGGATGCATTGAATTCAGTTGGCCACCCACAACAATGTTGCAAATTCATGGGTGTCATGAAGTTGAACTTTTGAGGGCGTGTATAAGTGGTGGAATTCCATGGATTGGCCAGATTCAGAAGATGCAAACGACTTGGACCTATCACTTTGGACACATGGGACAGTATCTGCCTCTGCAGCACACATATAATGCTGGCTGTACCCCTGAGAGCTCACTTGCCTGCACTACATGCTCCAGGACGACATCTGCCACCACCACTGCTGCTGTCTCTGCATCCTCTGGCTACTGCAATGGCACGTACTGTGGATAGAGCTTCAGCCTTCAGCACTGAGGAGAACCAGGCCCTGCTGGACAGCCTCCTTCCACAGTACAGCAAGCTGTATGGGAAACCAGGGGAGCAGGTGAGTGTGCTGTCCACTGCCTTACTAATTGTGCATGTTGTCTGACTAGCAAGACTTACAGTGTGTACACCAGTGGCTAGCATGTTCACTGAGTAGTTGTCACCCCCCAAAGTGTGTAGTTACATGCACTGAACAGGTATAGTGAAGTAACAGTGTATTCCAACAAGGTTTGACTTCCCAGGCAATGATACCATTTAGTAACTGCTGGACAACTGTTCATAGCCATAGTTTCACTACCTGTGTACATCATATGCCCCTGTGATTGAGACATGTATATCCAACTGTGTGATGCACGGATATGTTGCATGTGTAATAATGGCCTTTTCACTTTGTCATCCTCACAGGTTGATGCCCACCAGAAGCAGGAGATCTGGCTGACCATTGTCCGGGCAGTGCGATCTGTGGGGTTCTACAGGCGCAGGATCCGCAACTGCCAGAAGAGGTGGCAGGACCTTCGTGGCTGGACCCGGAGGATCGCAAGGGTCCAGCTGAAGCTGTCGCCTCCTCGCAGGAGGGGCGGACACCGGACCCTGCTCCCCCACATGTCCCGGATTCTGGCGGTGGTCTTCCCTGACCTGGATGGGCAGCTGAAGGCCAGACAGCAGCAAGGAGGGAGTAAGTGCTAGCCTTTACTGTGTACTATGACTAACATGCTCTATGCACTCCTTTAGCCTGGTTCCACTTGCACAGTACAACTGTCTTATCGTCCTGGACTCATGTCCCTCACTTGTGTCATGCCCCTTCCTCATCTGATACACAGGTGTGGCCCTTACAGTCTGTGACTTAGGTCACTTGGGTACTGTGTACTTGCAGTTACCTGTGGTTCAAGTTGGGGACAGCATCAGTTACAGGAACTTTGTTGTGGGCTGCATGGGTGGTACAATTGCTCACACAATGCCTGTGATCTGACATGTACTCTGGGTATGGCTTTAATATGTGTTCCAATTGCTGCTCTGACTCACCACATGTCTGGGGTATGTGCCACACACCCATGCTGCAGCAGAGACCAAGGTAGGAGCCTCAGAAGTATGTACATCATGTGTGTGACACATGCATAGCCACCAGCCTAGTGTTCAGGGTAATACCTTGTTGCACATGGACCAGGACTGTAATGCCTACTCCGTACATCGAAGGCACTCTGTTCTCCCACTCCCGTGTGTATGCATACATATTGGGCATTGTGTAGAGTGCACTCAGGTGTATGCCTCTGTGTCACCGTGGTGTGGCCTTGCTTTTTGGACTCCTGGAGTGTTTAACAATTTGGGGTGGCCAGCCATCTGAGTTGTGACTATAGGATCTGCACATTGGTTAATGCATAGGTCTCTGATCCCTTGACTGTGCACAATGATGTATGAAACATTGAGGTGCAGGCAGCTTTGGTTCATTCTCATCAGACGGTGAAGTGCTCATGTGTTTGGATTTGTGTTTGCAGTCATTCAAATGTCTCATTTGATTGACGTGGGATCATCTTAGTCCTCATGATGTGGGTGGCCAGGGGTGCACATGTGCACCTGTCAGCTACAGGGCTTTCATTCCCAAAACTTCCATTATTGTGACACAGTGTAGACTGGTGTTGTGTGTATGCACTGCCCCTGTGACAGGAGACAGTTATGACTGACTTGCCAGACAGGCCTGTGCCATGCCATTCAACTCGCAAAGGGTGATCCAGCAGTAGTGTGATATGTCCTGCATGCACACCATTGTCGCATTGTCTATCAGGACATGAGGACATCATTGTGTCTGGTGATGGAAGCAAAATCCGCATATCGACAGAGACTCTGCCCATCACTTTTCCTGACACATGTACTGAGTCAGTGGCAGGAGAAGGCATGTGTTTGGAGTGACACATTTCCAAATGTTCTCTTGGATGTCCAACAACTGTGGATGTGGTGCATGTGTGCTCATATGATTAGTCGCATACAACAGGCACCAGACAGGTGGGTGCATGGACAGGTATGATATGTGTGGCATGAATGACTGTCAGGCAGACAATGGGCCTCTTCAAATCAGTGTCAGCACTTATTGCAATGTCTAGCAAATGATGGCAGGGCTTGCTCTGTGATGTGCTGTACTTACTGTGGTGTGTGTGGTCAGTAAAGGTGACTAATGTTGCTCTGTTTATCCTGATTGTTTGCAGATACATCCACGGCCACAGGAGGAGACAGCTCCATGGACCAAGAGGAGCGGCAGAGCCAGACTGGGTCCACTGCAGGGGAGACCGAGGGACCCAGTGGCACGGAGGGTGAGGGGAGCCACACTGAGGAGACCTCAGCTACGACCACCTCGGCTGAGGAACACAGCACTTCCAGTGAGGACTCCCTTGTGGAGGCGGGTGTCAGCAGACCAGAGGCAAAATCAAGCAAGTCTGTCACCGCCACCACCACCATCTCCACCCTCCCATCTGCTCCCCATCCCACATGTCCGTGGAGGCTCCCGTGTAGGGGAGCGTGTCTCCTTCATGCCAGGCACCACACCCCCTGCCTCTGTCCCCCCTGCTGCCCTGAGTGTGGAGTCTGTGGACTTGATTAAACAGATCCATGTAGGGCAGACATCAATGCTGAGTGTCCTCCATGCACACACGGGTCTGTTGACACAACTGGTGTCATTCATGGAGGGCATGTCATCTGGCATGTCTGCCCTACATCGGACCAATCAGTCCATGGCCTCCTCACTGACGGAAGCAGTGTCCCTCCTGCAACAGTCCCTCACCCCTCCTACCTCTGCCCCATCCACAATCCCCAGCACCCTACCTGTCCCAAGCACACACACACCGGCACGCACCAGCACAGACACAAGCAGCACACAGACACACAAGCCAAAATCCAGATGCACACGCACGCACAGTCATCGGACTGATACCTCACTCACAGGGGATGGGGCCCAGACACACACACACGCATCCACGAGCACTCTGCAGTCCTCAGATACCTCTCCCTCCAAAACCCCTTCCCTTGCCTCACCTGCAACCCCCCCCTCCCAGAAGCTCTTCCTCTGTGAGCTTGGCCTCTTCCCCACAGATCCATCTGACACAACGTCCAGGCGGAAGATGTGACCACCACACACAGAGGGGAGTGCCCCTCACACCCGGACACCCTCCCCCAGGCACAGGCAGACTGAGGACCCCATTAGAAAGTCCCCCCGGACCAGGAAGGGCAAGACCCCACCACCACCACCACGCAGCTCCACCACACAGTCTCTCTCCTCCATCCCCCAGGCCACCACTCCACAGATTCCCCCGCCACACCCTGCCCTAGGTTCCCCCACACACAAATACCGCATCCCCAAACTGCTTTGGCCCTCCCCCCTACCACTTGCTCTTCCACCTCCAAACCAGACGCTCAGCCTGTTTGTGCCACTGGTGTGGAGACCGGGTCCCCACCCTCTGTCCTGCCCACCTCATCTGCCCCCCCTTCCACTCCCTTGGAGTTATGCACTGCAGTGGAGTCCACAACCACCCCGTCTGACTTGGGCACTGCAGTGGGGACCCAGTCCACTCCATCTGACCGGCCCACTGCAGTGGTTGCAGCACCCACACCATCTGACTTGTGCCCTACAGTGGTGCCGGCCCCCACTGAGTCAGACACCTCCACTGCAGTTGCCACTGACACTCCTGCACCCACCACCCCTTCACTGCCTCCTTCTGGCATCCCCTGATCCTGTCCCTGTGGTGCCTGGCCTGCCCCTTGTATGCCCCTCCGAGGGGGATGTCCCCTGTCCGTACCAGTGCAGGCAAGCAATGGGTGACAAGTTGTCACATATCACCCTGTTCTGACTGTGTATGTGGACTGGCCATTGGCCTTAGTTTCTTTTGGACTTCAAATTTTAGTTTCACATTTGCTGAATAAAGCCTCTTTTTGTTTACTTGTGGTTTTCTTTTGATGTACATGATGTAGATGAGTATCATCATGCATTTGCACTTGTAATAGTGTTCAGATCAGGAAAATGAAGTGTTGCTGTGATGGACTCCATGTGGTCCATGGGATATGTGTCCTAATCTAGTCTGTATCTATAGCATCCTTTGCTGCAGTCTGAGGGTGTAATGTTCAGCATTTGACACAGGGATGTACGTTTTGCATTTGTAAATTTACATCTGTGGCTTACACTGATGCGCATCTGGTGGGCTTACCATTGTTCAATGTTTCTATTTCCCTGACTGTGTGCCCATCTCCACTGGACATGCAGTTTACCACATCAATGTTGAAGGACTCATCTGTGTATACAGTGCAACTTGCTTGACACGTGTTTTGGGTATATGCAGATGACTGAAGTGACACTCCCGTACCCAGGCTGATGTGAGCAGAGCCTTCAGTGTGTTGTAGTTGTTGACTCACTGACCGAGTGTTCTGCTGACATGTTTGAGTCGTGCACAGGCAAGCTTTGGCACAGCGGACCTTCCACAGGAGTGGAGTGCCCTCATGGCAGTGTGTAATCCCGTGACATTGCCTGGGGCCGTGTTGTGTGTTGTGTAAGCATGTCTGTGTGTGTTCCCTTCCCTTTTCCTACACAGGCTGTGTCCCTACAGATGTTCCTGTTTGTGATGCTTGCTGAGTTGTCCTGTGTTCATCCAGCATCTTGGACCTGGTTTCTCCGGGATGTGGGTGCATGGCAAACTAATGTTCATCAGGTTGTCATCCCTAGTTGTCTTTGTTGTCAGGGCTGGGGATGTGGGCAAACGCAGATGGGACACAGTCAGGATTCCCATTGGCACTTGTTGGTTACACAAGTCATGTCATTTACAGTTTGTGGTAGTTTTCAGTGATTGTGACACGTTGTGTGTGTGACTGCTGCCACTCCTCAGGGTCAGAGCTGCAATGTTGGAAGTTGTCTACATGTGTTCTTTGTGGGTCACCTTGGCTTCTTCATTGGTGTGTGACTGTGGCCGGGATCCCATTGATTGGGGTAGATTTCACGTCATGCCCATGTACCGCGTACTGTGCAGTGTGTCAGACATTCATGAGTCTTGTTGACTGGCCATGTGTGATGGGTTTCTGCACCTTAGTTCCCACCACCACCCCTGGGATTGTCATGGGTGCATGTGCAATGTCACCAGTCCATGTGAGCTTCACTGCTGCACATTGGTGGAGATCAAGGTGTGTGGTGTTGAGTGTGTGCAAATGTGAGTTGTTGCACGGCTAGACCCCTACCTCCATATTGGCCTTGGCTGACAGGCCGTGCTGATTGATTTGTGCTTGTGTAGGTGTGATGGTAGTTTGTTGCTCAGGACACATGGCTGTGGTTCACAGTGTGAACAACATCTACCTTTGTCATCACAGTGGGATTATCATGCAGGCTAGTGTCACCACAATGTGGGGTCCCTGGGGGTAGTGCTGTGGTGGGTCTGTCTCTTGCTGTGTTAGTTGCTGTTCCTACAAGCTTGTGTGACATGTGTAATTTGGGCTCCCTCTCATCTAACAATGCCTGATTTCCCACATAGGGGAATCCGATCCATGAGTTACTTTTGTATGGCACTGTATACATATCTGTGTAATTGGAATTCAGGCCTCCTCATGTGTTGTGTGGTTGCCTGAGGACACTGGCACACACCCCCCATCACCTGTTGTGTTTGATAGGCAGTGTGAGGCTGCCTGTTTGTGTTTTTGCATCTGTACCACTCCATTGGCATATCTCTAGTGTGCCATTGGCTGTATGTTGTTTGGAGGATTTCCCCTGCTGTCCCTGGGACTCCTAGGTCATCAGTCAGCACAATAATCATGGTTTGTATGTCCCATTGCTGCCATGGTATGGTATTTGTTCACCTCACATCTACAGTCTCCACAGGATATCTACATTTGTGTGTCCATTAATGCAGATATGTGGGTCTGCATTATGATGGTCACTTCTGGCATTGTGTAATTGATAAATGGAGACAATGTCAGCCCCCATGGGTGATGTTTGTCTGCACATGGCCAAAGGTATGTTTTATTTGCACTGCACTGCTTGCCTCACCCAATCTATGTTGCTATGGGACACAACCACTACTTTGCCACTGATGTGTTTGTTGTTGTGTGACCAGGAATCATCCATGCTGTTTGGCAGTTGCAGCTTTTTCCATGACAAAACTTACCTTTTGGTCACTGTGATGATGGGGGTTTAGACCCCATTGCCACAATGTTCAAAATGTGCTTCAGCTACGGACCCCACACTTACCTTTTGGTCACTGTGATGATGGGGTTTTAGACCCCATTGCCACAATGGTCAAAACTGTGCTTCAGCTATGGACCCCACACTTACCTTTTGGTCACTGTGAAGATGGGGGTTTAGACCCCATTGCCACAATGGTCAAAACTGTGCTTCAGCTATGGACCCCACACTTACCTTTTGGTCACTGTGATGATGGGGGTTTAGACCCCAGTCCCACAGTGGTCATGGTCTGCTTGCATTGTGGAGGCCACACACATTTATGTGTGACACATGTGATAGGGGGTCACATTGTATGTTCAATGTCATGTTCAGTGTTGTAGGCATTTGACACAGACTACACACTCTTGTCATGATGTTGGGGGGATGTCTTTTGCTGACATTCATTATGTTGGAGTATGCTGGTTGAGTCATGCATTACCCGTCCTATGAGTGGGGATGGTAGTAGTGGTAGGCATCCAGGCCCCCATGAGTAGGGGTGGTGGTAGTGGTAGGCATCCAGCCCCCCATGAGTAGGGATGGTAGTTGTGGTAGGCATCCAGGCCCACATGAGTAGGGGTGGTGGTAGTGGTAGGCATCCATCCCCCTATGAGTGGGGATGGTAGTAGTGACAGGCATCCAGGCCCACATGAGTAGGGGTGGTGGTAGTGACAGGCAATCAGGCCCCCATGAGTAGGAGTGGTGGTAGTGGTAGGCATCCAGGCCCCCATGAGTAGGGGTGGTGGTAGTGGTAGGCATCCAGCCCCCCATGAGTAGGGGTGGTGGTAGTGGTAGGCATCCAGGCCCCCATGAGTAGGGGTGGTGGTAGTGGTAGGCATCCAGGCCCCCATGAGTAGGGATGGTGGTAGTGGTAGGCATCCAGCCCCCCATGAGTAGGGATGGTAGTAGTGGTAGGCATCCAGGCCCACATGAGTAGGGGTGTTGCTAGTGGTAGGCATCCATCCCCCTATGAGTGGGGATGGTAGTAGTGACAGGCATCCAGGCCCACATGAGTAGGGGTGGTGGTAGTGGTAGGCATCCAGCCCCCCATGAGTAGGGGTAGTGGTAGGCATCCATCCCCGTATGAGTGGGGATGGTAGTAGTGACAGGCATCCAGCCCCCCATGAGTAGGGGTGGTGGTAGTGGTAGGCATCCAGGCCCCCATGAGTAGGGATGGTAGTAGTGGTAGGCATCCAGGCCCACATGAGTAGGGGTGTTGGTAGTGGTAGGCATCCATCCCCCTATGAGTGGGGATGGTAGTAGTGACAGGCATCCAGGCCCACATGAGTAGGGGTGGTGGTAGTGGTAGGCATCCAGGCCCACATGAGTAGGGGTGGTGGTAGTGGTAGGCATCCATCCCCCTATGAGTGGGGATGGTAGTAGTGACAGGCATCCAGGCCCACATGAGTAGGGGTGGTGGTAGTGACAGGCAACCAGGCCCCCATGAGTAGGGGTGGTGGTAGTGGTAGGCGTCCAGGCCCCCATGAGTAGGGGTGGTGGTAGTGGTAGGCATCCAGCCCCCCATGAGAAGGGGTGGTGGTAGTGGTAGGCAACCAGGCCCCCATGAGTAGGGGTGGTGGTAGTGGTAGGCATTCAGGCCCCCATGAGTAGGGGTGGTGGTAGTGGTAGGCATCCAGCCCCCCATGAGTAGGGATGGTAGTAGTGGTAGGCATCCAGGCCCACATGAGTAGGGGTGGTGATAGTGATAGGCATCCATCCCCCTTTGAGTGGGGATGGTAGTAGTGACAGGCATCCAGGCCCACATGAGTAGGGGTAGTGGTAGTGGTAGGCATCCAGCCCCCCATGAGTAGGGGTAGTGGTAGTGGTAGGCATCCATCCCCCTATGAGTGGGGATGGTAGTAGTGACAGGCATCCAGGCCCACATGAGTAGGGGTGGTGTTAGTGGTAGGCATCCAGGCCCCCATGAGTGGGGATGGTGGTAGTGACAGGCATCCAGGCCCCCATGAGTAGGAGTGGTGGTAGTGGTAGGCATCCAGGCCCCCATGAGTAGGGGTGGTGGTAGTGGTAGGTATCCAGGCCCCATGAGTAGGGGTGGTGGTAGTGGTAGGCATCCAGCCCCCCATGAGTAGTGGTGGTGGTAGTGGTAGGCATCCAGGCCCCCATGAGTAGGGGTGGTGGTAGTGGTAGGCATCCAGCCCCCCATGAGTAGGGGTAGTGGTAGTGGTAGGCATCCATCCCCCTATGAGTGGGGATGGTAGTAGTGACAGGCATCCAGGCACACATGAGTAGGGGTGGTGGTAGTGACAGGCAACCAGGCCCCCATGAGTAGGGGTGGTGGTAGTGGTAGGCATCCAGGCCCCCATGAGTAGGGGTGGTGGTAGTGGTAGGCATCCAGCCCCCCATGAGTAGGGATGGTAGTAGTGGTAGGCATCCAGGCCCACATGAGTAGGGGTGGTGGTAGTGGTAGACATCCATCCCCCTATGAGTGGGGATGGTAGTAGTGACAGGCATCCAGGCCCCCATGAGTAGGGGTGGTGGTAGTGGTAGGCATCCAGGCCCCCATGAGTAGGGGTGGTGGTAGTGGTAGGCATCCAGCCCCCCATGAGTAGGGGTAGTGGTAGTGGTAGTGGTAGGCATCCATCCCCCTATGAGTGGGGATGGTAGTAGTGACAGGCATCCAGGCCCACATGAGTAGGGGTGGTGGTAGTGGTAGGCATCCAGGCCCACATGAGTAGGGGTGGTGGTAGTGGTAGGCATCCAGGCCCACATGAGTAGGGGTGGTGGTAGTGGTAGCCATCAGGCCCCTATGGGTGTGTATGGCATTGGTGATAGCCATCCCGCCCCTATGGTTCGGCTGTTGCTAGTGTACGTCATTTCTGCATCCATATGTGTGTGTGACATATGTCGGGTACGTGTCGTTTGTTTGTGTAGTGGGTGTCTGACTTACCGTCTGCGCCGTACGCGTCCGTAGCGGTTCCGGTAATAGATGTAGAGTATTGGTAGGACCTGTGCGATGGGATTCATGGTTGGGTCGTCTCGTTCGGGTTTCTCGTGGCTTCAACTCATACTCGTCGCTGGCTTGTTCGTCTCGTAGCCGTGGATCGTCTTGTGCCGCGAATCGGAGCTTATGTGCAGCTCTCCCGGATGCTCTGACGTGCCGGACGTAGCGACGGGTTCGGCGCGTACGGAGTGCGCATCGTACTAGTCCGGCCGGAAGGTGCTGTATATTTTCTTCCGTGCGACTCGATTCGGCGTTTACGGATCCGGCTCGGGCGGGGAACAGGAGTTGGAATGGGTACGTACGGCTGGGTCGGAATCTGAGCAGTAATGTGCATCGTACTTGCTCGTTCGGACGACTGTTCGAATCGGTCGGGAAACACGCGTTCGGCTTGTATTTTTTCCAGACGAATGGTGTTAGGTGCGCTTCCGGCCGAGATCGGAATCGACCCCAATGTGTCTGTTTGCTAGCCTTGCTGATTTAATTATCGGGAAGCACCGCCTTAATGGATGTGAGAAATGACTGAGCTTACCAAGTGCACTCCCCGGGGAAGTCCAAAAGGTTGCAAGAATGGTTTTCGATAGCTGCTATAGCTTTTATACACTCTGATTTGAAGTAACATACAGCATGGACTTAGGAATTCAGTGGCAATCTATCTAAATTCGTATGTGCCAATTTTCACACAAGACGTGCATTATGGCATGTATATTCAGAAAACATTTCTTACATCAGCAGAACACAGAGACCTGTTGCATTTTTGGTTTCTATATTTGCTTTATAGGTCAATGGAAATGAAATGGAGAACTAATAAATACCATGCACATACAAGTCAAACACGTTCTCAGTACTTTCCAATTCTAAAGCAAGTACTGCACAAGAAGCTCGCTGTGGAAAGTAAAAGTAGCAATATGCAGTGCTAGATTTTAACTTGTGCTTCTGTTTCTAAATCAATGCCCATTTTGCCAATGCTTGTGGAAAAGGTGGTGGACCCATCCTTGAGAAACTAAAATAGATTGAACAATAATTTGCAACCACATATGCGGTTGTAAAGCATTGAATAGTTACCCTCTGCCATGAGCGTGCATTAGTTCCTCGTCAGTCTTCCACGTCCTAGTCCTTACTGAAGGAGCAAACCCGCACTTTGAACGATCTGTACAAATTCACTCTTTTCTCTATTAATCAGAACCATAAAAGCTGTTTTCGTTATTCAGTCTTTTTTTTTTTTAAATTCAAAAAGAATCTAGACTGTACCACTTAAAAGATCCATCGACCTCTCCAGTGCCTGTTGCCTATCTTTCAAGCCCGACAGTCAAGTAAAACAAGACTTTTTTTAAATTGTCTTAGACAGAGAAATCCCCGTGACTATGCCTGTCTGAGTGTGGAGCTCTTGCGTTGTTTTCCCAGTAAATGCTATTTGATGTGCCCTACACCAGCAGATAAGGCTTGGCAGAACAAGCGATCAATCAAGCGCTCACCCTGAAACGCAAGTGTGTTTGCAGAGCCAGACATGCTCTGTTGTGTAAGATCTGTCTCGGGCAACAAAATAAACCTCATTCTTTTATATGTCGCCTATTGAAATCCGGTATTTGTGAGGCATCCATTTTTCCAAAGGCAATTACACATTAACTCTGAATGGCCAGGTACTTATCCCTACACAATTTGTACACAGATACTCCCCCCCTCCCCCGGGGACAGGTACTTAATGCATTCTTGTTACCTTCCTCTTTGCAGCAAGGTAAATAAAAACAGCTTGCACCAGGGAGCGTGCATGGCCAGTATGGCCTGGTACTGCCTAAGTCCCCCTTTTACCTTAGACCCAAGACCGCCCTTGGATGTGGACTCCCTCCCTCCTCCAAGGCAAGCACTTCAAACCACACTCTTTTTGGATTTGGGGTAGTAAACCCCGGCCGTATTTTATTACAAAATAAAAAACCATTAAACGTATTATTTACATTATGTACAATTACGCAGAAAGTCCAGTTACATTGATAGGTACAAGATGTTACTTGGCTAACCTTAACATGTTTCTATTACTTAGCCATTCCTACCAAACCCTACACTAGCACTAACGTGACATCCCTAATTAAGCATACTACGGGGCAGGATCGGTTAAGGTGTCAGCGTGTGGAGTCTTCATTAGAAGTTTTTCCACATCAGTTGGGGAAAGCAACATGAAGCTACTGAGACAGAGCTCGTTCTAAGATGCTCTCTCTCCAAATCAGAGAAGAAGTGGGCTCTTTCCCTAGTTACCATGTACCAATATTACAGGTGGCTTCCCAGGATACTCGACAGCTCACGCCATATGGCCAGACCGCATCCTCATAGGTATTTTTCCACTGGACAGCGACGCTCCCGAGCAGTGGCTAGATGACCTTGATTCCCAGGCTCTCTCCGGTACGACAGTTCTTATCGGTATCAACATTCAATGTATCCCCTTCTTTCCTTGCCTAACTCCTAAAACAAAGACATTATTCTAACTAACAAGCATGATTCTTCCACCTGCAACACAAGCGTGAGAAAGAATAAAATCTAGCGTGCACATGAAATTCAATTATTAATTCAAATGAGAGAGCTTCCAGGGAAAATACATTTCAGGCCTACATAATCCGGCTAACATAAGAAAGATGGAACATGGGCGTTAGTGGAATTAGGTAGAAATTGAGACACATACAGTTAATATTCTCCTTCACATATAAAATTACATGTCAAATAAGCATATATCGAGGATAACATAAGTGTCAGTTACACAATACAAGCGTCTTCAGTAGTGTCCCAGCTAGTTGCGTTTACTTGCAGCCCTACTTTCTCCACTTTACATTGAAGTGTCCAAAAATGCATTACGGCTCATGTTATTACAGTTCATGTTCTAATGTTTTATGTTAATACAACAAAGAAATATATGTGGATGCGTACTACTCATGATTATGATGTACCCTTACAAATGAAGAATGGATTTTTTGCGCTACATCAAGACCATCCAGGCTGTGGAAGAGCTCACTCTGAAAGGTGTTTAAAGCTTTGACACTGTGAACCCCTGTGTCAGACATGCTTTTGAAAGACTGCTCCAGTGAGAAAAACTTGATGACCTGCCAAAGACAGAAAATATTGTACATGTGTGCCAAAGTCACTCAGAAGTCAGGCTCAGTTTTGTCCAGAAGGCTGATAGGGTTGTGACAGAGAAAAAGTCAATCTTACGTCAGTTTGGCATGAGTCGTAAAGTTAAAACCATTGAAAAATAATCATTCCTGTTGGGCCGACTTAGTCGCGAGCTAGGTTCATTTTCTTCATCTCACAAATCATTGTTTCCAGATGTTTTTCAACTTGGTGCAATCAGATGAGCCATGTAAACAACTCTGTAAAACACAGTTTCTTCTGTGAAGGATCTGTTGCCTCCCTGTAGCTGTAAAAAGGTTGTGCATGCACTGATCACTTCAGGGCTCTGACAACTCCCTGTATTTTGGTTTACCTAAATATTCCATTCATTGATTGCAAGGGATCCAGAATGTGTGCTTGCCTGATGATGCAAGTTCCTAATTATCAATCTATTTGTTCCCACCTTTGTAATCTGCATTTGCTTCCTATAAATAAAAGACTAGTATTTAGGGGTATGGTCATAAGTTACTGTGCCCCAAGTAATGAGGGACCAGTTTATCTGTAAAAGTGATTCCAAACTTATGCTATGAGTAGATACCCGAGATTCAGTGGTGCTCAGCTGTTGGTAGTCCCCAAACCTAGGTGAGCTAGAATTGGAGGACACTCTTTTTCCTTTTAAGGGGGTATGCAATAGAATTTACTTCCTATGAAGCTAAGCCTTTCCGTTTCTATTTCAGTTTTTCAGAAACATTTGAATACCTGGGGCAGTATTACATATACAGTGCCCTTTCCCTGTTTGTGCCATGGCACACCTTTCAAAATCTGTGCCAGGTGTAAACAGGGACAGTGCAGTAAGTGACTGCACCCACCTGTTTTTTTATGTGTCTTGTCTGTTTGAGTTTTGTGCAGAGTGTGTAGTAGTGACAATAGGTCTTTCCAGACAGGTAAAGCTGTCTGTAGGGGACTTCCTCACAGTCTGTGATTCGCATTTTGCAGTAGTAGATCCCACCCGTGGTAGTGGAGGACACATATATCATAACGTTAGCTGTAACAGGGTTAGTTGGGCAGAGTAGGAGCAGAAATGTGACTTTTTTGCGTGGTCACCCTAGATTTTTTCCTTTTCTGGCCCCTTTTGTGCTGGCTGTGGGACATTGTGCACTTTAGCACTGCTAAACCATTGTAAAGTGCCTGTGCGTCCCCTCTAAAACATGAGCTGTACCCTGCAACTCCCTACTTGGCCTATTTAACATCTTTTTGAAGTCCATTGTAAATGGTGCTTACTCCGAAAGTTAAATATCATAAGTGGGCTGCAGTGTATATTTAAATCACCCTCTTATGTGACAAGAATATATTTCTGGCAGAAACACCATTGTGCTCTAGCTAAGCTGCAGTTTAAATGCACTGTGGTGACACATGGCAGAGAAAACTGCCTTTTCCATGTAAAAAAACTATTTTCTATATTTATGTTATTACTTAAGTGTGCCTTGCGCACCCACAGGGCAGAGTACTAATATATAATAAACAATCACTCTGCTTATTGGGGTTAGTGTACCCTCACAGTAAAATAAATGACAAAAGCTTTTTCACTCTGTAGGCCTAGCTTTTCTCTAATAGACCAAGGTAGAATTAAAATCATAATTTTCCACCTCTGCTTAAGTAAAGGCTAGAAAAATGCTTCAAAGTTGTTTCCTGCTTAGTTTTAATAATCTGACTTAATCATTAAATCAGATTTTTGGATAACTTACGCAGAAAAGTAACTTTGAAAAAAATGTACTTTAGGATGTCTGATATACAAGTTGCTCAAAACCAGTTCTGCCACTCTTCACACATCAAGTACTACAATAGACATCTGTGGTTAGCGACTCTGGCTCAGAGGACAATGGCTTGCTCCTGGGCCCAGTAAAGCCTATGGGTGTTAAGTGCTGAAAACTTAAGAAAGGTTAGCTATCAGTGAGTGGACAGGAACATTTAGTAAGACGAAGGGCAGCATTAGCATTACCTCTTTTGGAAATATCAGGGAGAGCTTCTCCTGTTCATTCCCAGGATCCTCCTAGACAGCCCAACCCCAGTCACAGTAGGAAGGAAAACCACTCCTGACTCCAAGCACACCCATACAGCTGGAAAACACACCTTGGACTGGGGAAGTTAAAGACTAAAGCTCAGGGAACAATGGTTTAACTCTGGGCTCAGGAGAGGTAAATGGGTGTTACCTGCTGACCACTTTGCAGGAGATAGCTATCTGAGACTGGACAGTTGGCACAAGAGGACTCACACAAGGACTCAAGAACCCATGAATCCTGATGGCCTTCAGGGGCTGGAGCTTTTTTCAAATGGTCAAGTGGCTGACCTCCTGTTTACCTACTTCAGGGACACAAAATGATCCTGCTTTCCCAGCAGTCAAAGACTAAAGGCCTCACTTTGAGTTTGTTAGATGGAATACTCAGTTTACAAATGTGATGGATATCCCATCTACCAGATTTCAAGTGCATTATATTCTATGGCACTTGAAATAAGGCAGACAATATATTTGTCACATTTGACAGATGAATATTCCCTCTGCCAAACTCTAAATCAGGCCCTAAGTCTAAAGGTAAAACCTTTGACCAGGAAAACGTTTTAGATGTTTTTGACCACCGCTCTATCGTGTTTGGCCTCAAATTACACCTCGGTCCCAGACAACTGTGAACTGTTGTTTTTTCATAGTGCTTGACTTTGTTCTAGGTGTTTTTTGCCTTTAAACGTTTTAAAAAAATCAAACTTTTCACTTCCTTTTAACCTATTTTGATGATCTTGGCCTCTTTTGTTCATCACATTTTTGCCTATATTTCTAAATTGGTTTGGGAATTATATCTTCTTTTCTTCTTTGGTTGAACTTAACACACACTCTCTGGGAAGATTGCCTGCTTCTTGTGCCACAGCTTCCAGTGGTACAGCAGAGATTCTCTCAGAACTGTGTTTTAATCGAACTAGAGTGGGTTTGTTGAATTGGTTTTGACTCATTCTCTCCCACATTAATAACCTAATTTCTGACAGTAGGCACATCACTTGGGGAGATGCTCAACATCCTGTGATTCTGGGCAAATCACTTAATCTGCCCGTGCCTAACAAAAAAAGATTAAAAAATGAATGTGTCCTTGTGTAACGCTACTGGTGCTCATGTAAAATCGCAATTAGGAAATCAGTATGCCTAATGTATGAAACTCATTGAGGTTCATTTAGGAATTCCTTGTGGGTGGCAAATCGACCTACCTCATGGACAATAATGAGGTAGGTCAAAGTTGCGACCCAGTAGGAATCACAGCAATCAGAGGGATGGTGGCCTGCTGAGGTCAGCAAACCACCATGTCTGTGACTGGTTTTTAATAAAGCAGTCTTTTTTACAATGCAACCCATTTTCCTTAAAGGAAAATGGGACGGATTTAAAAAGAAAAAAATTAAACCTTGAAGTTTTATTTTTTAAGAGTAGGCAGTAGTCCGTGGTACCACATGTATTTCTCCCCAAACAAGGACTTTTTAGCAACATTAGGATAATGAAAGATTGAGGGAAAAACATAACGTTCTAACCTATACCAAACAGTTTGAACGCAGCTCTTTGATGATAGTTCATAGGTCATTGTGTTATATTAGGATTGTAACTTATGAACCACAAGTAACAAAGGATCTCTGTGACAAAAGCAGTAACCCACTGAGCTATCCACACAAAATACAGGTCTGTGATCTGCATGGTACACGTTGTCCGCACCAGGCTTATTAACTCCTTGCGCTACTTTATGATGATTCAAAACTGACCCACATGGAACTCTGCAACAGGTGCTTTTAAACTCATAAGTTATTTCTAAACACAGCACCCGTTCCTTGAGCTTAGTGTTAGCTGCTGCTGCACCGGTCACACCACTCTAATTCCAGCCCCAGGTTGAAAGTATACAGGAAGGACTGGTGCCATTCACTGTTTATTTGTTTACTGTTGTGCCTTTTACAAATGGTCTACAGAATGGTTCTGTAAAATAGGTGTTCATTAAAACATTAAGTGCCATATGTATCATTCTAAATTGCGATCGCAAACGCCTCTAGGCCCATAGGAATGAATGGGGAGGGTTTCTTAATTGCGAATCGCAGTTTGCGATTCGCAATTAAGGAATATGTAGGATTCGCAAATTGTTTTGCAAATCCTACATACATCTCGTTTTGCGATTCTCAAATAGCGATTCTCTTAAATTCGCTATTTGAGAATCGCAAAACCAAACTTTCATACATATGCCCCGATGTTTGTTGAACAGTTAAAAGTGGATAATTGAATGAATGGAGGGAACAATTACAGAGGAGGTGTGTCACACTTCTCCAGCCATATTACAGAATGCCAGACATGGTGAAAACACAACACACACGAGGAAACATCGTAATTACGTAACACAGATGTTGCCTGCGAGGTTTAGGCCATTACATCTAATAATCATGAACTCTGTAAACGAGGTGACAAACAGCATTAAACATTCAGCACTGTGAAGAATTTAGGGCATATTAGCAGACCCACGTTAAATATCATGCGTTTAGCGGCAGGAAACTGCCGCTAAAACGAGCGATAATGGGCTTGCTAATATGCGTTATGGAATTCAATAGAAGCCCAGGTTAGATGTCCTGCACATCTAACATGGGCTTCTATTGGAATTCTATAACGCATATTAGCAAGCCCATTATCGCCGTTTTAGCGGCAGTTTCCTGCCGCTAAAACGGCAAAAATTTTAACGTGGGTCTTGCTAATATGCCCCTTAGTCTAATGCCCAAGGGCGTAGCATCGTCAGTGAGATGCAGGAAGTGTGGATTTGAAATCTCCCAACAAAAAAAGCAGTGGGCTGCAGGGAGAATGGGTTAGATGAACAAGGTTTGTGATGGACTTTTCCCATGAGGAGCAGGAGCAGTACTGATTTGCATTAGGCAGGCCTCTCTCTAGAGAGGCACGGTGGGTGAAAAAAGTAGGTTGGTTTGCTACACCAAGCGATTGCCAGGGGTTAGACAATTTGCAAGCATTCATCCCATCACGTTTTGGGTGTTTGATATAGAAATACCAAATTTGCATAATTTGCTATTGGGTATTTATGTGAAAGTAAGTGTAATTACGTGAAATGCAAATCTGTCATTTTGCGCGATATTTTAGTGCAAAATGTGTCCTCGCTGCTACTGTTGACGTGAGGACACATTTAGCACTAAAAAATAGTGCAAACAAAAGCACTACAAAAAACAACCTCTTGTGTTCATGTGTTTTTACAAAGAAAAGCGAGTTCTCTGTGACTTTTTACCGTAAATAGCACATAAATATGCAAAGTGGCCTAATGGCATAATTTCAGGAATTTCAATTAACAAGCTTAATGTAAACTCCCAAAAGCTTCTGAATTATGCAGGCATAATTTCAATTTCACCCAGGCCTAGTGTTTGTATTGCTAGTAGTATGCCAGGAAACCTGACACTGGAGCAGCTTTTCAAGCCTACTGCTTCGGTTTGTAAATTACAAAAAGTAGTACATTTGTACCCATTCGAGGATTACTTCCATGGGTGCAGATTTATTACATTTTTTGGTAAACTGACCACTATATATATTTATGTTCCTGTTTCAAAAAATTAACAAGTTAATTCTTCTTAGTCAAATCTGGACAGCAAGAAAAAATAACACAGACAGCAGACCCGATCCAGGGCCCCCAGACCAAACTACTGAGCCAAAAATGCATATATTTTGGGGGGTCACACCCCAAACATCCCCCTGAAGTTACGCCCCTGCCAATGCCTGTAGCACTGTCTTAGGGCCCTGAAAACGAGTGTTGTAATCAATGCCTTAACAGTTTGTCAAAAACGTGCGGTTTTATGTTTTTCTATCGTGTAAACCTAGTGCCAGGTATAACAATGCTATAGCGAAATTTGCTATTACACATTTTTACTACTTTGGATTTTGTATTCCACTAACAGAAAATTATGTGCTATGTATAGCACTCATTGTTGAAGTGCTCCTGCTAGAACAGTGGGCCAGATGTACAAAGCATTTTTCTGGTTGCAAACAACCCGATTTGCATAATCGGGCCGTTTGTGACCGTAAAAATGCTTTTTCAAATGTACAAAATGAGATTTGGTAACTTGTTACCGAATCGCATTTTGAATTTGCAGTTCGGTATTTGGAAGGGGTGTCTTTTAGGGCGCCTCTTCCAAATAGTGACTCTGTATGGTATGTATTACTGTTTTACAACTTGAGTCCGGTCCAACCCCAACCAGTGTGGTACATTTTAAATCCTGAGTTTGTGCTTCTCCTGACCAAACACTCGTAAAATATACTGCTTACTAGTATGGAGGACATGTGATTGCTACAACATTTCCTACAGACTGATTTACACACGTATGATTAATTGCCTCTATATAATCTGTATATGATGTAAAGTGCTCTGACGCCCTACATTGGTAGCCCTATAAAACAAATGACATGTGTTAGAAATGGGGGTCTCTAGTTGGCAATGGCTGGCCACTGTCCAAGTAGGGACCCTTCTTCCTAAGTCAGAGTGAGAGGGCTACCCTCTTTAATACCCCTGCTCAACCCTGTGGTAACGTAGCACGAGCAGGTAGGCTTATCTCAGAGGCAGGGTGTGAAGCATTTATGACCATACACAGTAACACAGTGAGGAACACTACAAAGGGACACCACACAAGTAGTTATAAAAATAAGTATCTTTATATAAAGGCAGATTTATCACAAGACCAATAACTGTAAAAGCCACAATACTGTCAAAAATAGGATGGCTGTTGAAGGACTGTCAAAGATAGTTCAAAGGTTGCAAGAGTAAGGTTCAAATTCAAAGCAGGGGTCTCTGCGCCCTTTCTCGTTCAGAGGTTGCAACAATAAGGTTCAAATTCAAAGCAGGGGTCTCTGCGACCCTTTCTCTCACAAAGTACCTGTATTCAGTAGCAAAACCAACAAAATGTCGCAAAGAAGTGTTAGCGATGAATTTCCTCACGCGAGGCCGGCGATGCGTTAAAATCCTTGCCGCAAGGGAGGATGATGCGCCGATCTGCTGATGCGTGCGGGAGATGATGCGACCAACTTCTGCACGCTAGGCCGCCGATGCGCTGAGACCTTGCCGCGAGGGCGAAGGCGATGCGACGATCCTGTTGCGTGTGCGGAGACGATGCGACAAACTTCTGCACGCTAGGCCGCCGATGCGATGACTTTCTTGCCGCGAGGGAGAAGTCGATGCGACGAGCCTGTTGCGTTGTGCGATCGTGTTGCGATGCGAAGAAATGGCGCTCCGCGAGGGAGCGACGAAATCCGGTGCGATGCGATGAAAATGGCGGACGCACGGCGTCCGCAATGCGATGTCTTGAAGCAATGATTCTGTAGGGGTTGCGAGCGCCGGCGACAGCCGCGCGATGATTTTTCCAGCGCGTCTCGGCTGCAGCGGCTCGCAAAGGGGCGTTAGCGATGGTCTCGTGTTGCGAGCACTCAGCGGCAGCAGCGCGATGATTTTTCCAGCGCTCTCGACTGCAGCGGCTCGCAAACGTGCGTTAGCGACGATTTCCAGCACTCTTTTCTCTGAAGCAGACTAGAGGCCCTGGAACTCACAGGAGCCTCATCAGCAGATAGCAATCCTCGCAGGGAGGAAGCAGGAGGTTGGTGGTGGAGTCTGATGTGCCTGAGACTCCAGCAGGAGGCTAGCTCTTTTCCTAGCCCTTGGGTAATTGCTGTAACAAAAATAAAAGTTCTCTCAAAAGTCCTTTTCTCTCTTCTTCAAGGTCCAGTGGTCACTGCTGCAGGCCAGTGCAAGAAACAACACACAAGCACAAGGACAGTCACTTCCTGCAGATTCCTCCAGTGGCACGGACAGAGTTTCCTCTCCAGATCCAAAAGCAATACAAAAGTAGGGGTTTGAGCACAGATATTTATACCCCAAAAGCCTTTGATCCTTGAAGCTACCAGTCCCTGAACCTAGCCAGAACCAGTTCTGCTCAGGCCTGGAGCACTTTGTTTACCAGGCTGCATCCTTCCTTTCAGAAAGAGGGGTCTGCTAGCAGACACACAGTGGGAGGTGGAGCCAGCATTCACCTTGCCAGGCACAGCCCTATTCAGATCAAAGAGCCACCCCTCCCCACACTCTAAATGCAGATCTCTCTATTCAACCCAGGTCTGACTCAGCCTGTCCTGCCCCTCTAAACCAGACAGCCAATACACATAACGGCAGAGCACACTGGAAGGCTTAGGCAAGAAAATACCTACTTTCTAAAAGTGGTATTTTCAAACACAGAATATAAAAATAAACTTCACTAAAAGGTGTATTTTAATATTCTGAGCTCAGGCATACTAAATTCGTTTTTCTACCATGTTCCTGGGGCCAGTTAGGACTATAGAATGTAATAGTCAAACTGCCCATTCTAGCCTATGAGGAACAGGTAGCCTTACAGTAGTGAAAAACGAAATGGTGCATAATTCACTACCAGGACATGCTACACACACCAAGGCATGTCCTACCTTACACATACAATGCACCCTACCCGAGGGGCGACTTACAGGATGCCAAGGGAAGGTTCAGGGGCTGGGAAGTGGGTGCACTTCACAGCCAAGATGGCAGTTCTGGACTGCACACAGACACTGCAGTGGCAGGTCTGAGACACACTTTAAAAGCTGCTTCTGTGGGTGGCGCAAACCAGCGCTGCATGCCCACCAGCAGCATTTGGTTTACCAGCCCTGGGCACACACAGGCCACACTACTAGGGACTAACAGGTAAACCAAATAAGCCAATAAGGGATATACCAATTCACATAGACATATTTACCAAGGGAGAGCATATGCACTTTAGCACTGAACAGCAGTGGTAAAGTGCCCAGAGTCATAAAACCAACAGAAACAGGTCAGCAAAAATACAGGAGGCAGGCAAAAGTTTAGGGGTGACCCTGCAAAAAGGGCCATTTCCAACACAACCCCTTCCAGCCAAAACGCAGGGTAGACCAATCACTACTTTGATGGGCTTCCCTGCTTCGGGCGATAGAACACGGAACTGGCCCGCAACTGCAGGGGCATATGCCAGCTCTACTCCAATCTGAACCCTGGTGGATCCCTCTGTCCACACTCCCAGGGCCCACTAAGATAACCAATGGGGAACTCTGCCCTCACCTGTGGACACCACCTGTGCAGCACCTAACCTTAACTGGCCCCCAGGTGTGTCCCAACAGATAAACAATAAGCCACAGTAGCCACTGACAGTAGTCAGGGATGAGACCCAGGCCTTATACCTCTCAGGGCTCACTAAGGCAACCAATGGGGAACTCTTCCCTTACCTGTGGACACCACCTGTGCAGCATCTAACCTTAACTGGCCCCCAGGTGTGTCCCAACAGATAAACAACAAGCTCCCAGTAATCACTGACAGTAGTCAGTGATGAAATCCAAGCCCTATACCTCTCAGGGCTCTCAAACTTTTGTGGCATCAGAGAGTGAGGGGCAGTAACCCCAGGTGCCTGGCACCTTTTGTACACTCTCCCTCCTGTCAGGTCAGGCAAAGCACCCGGACACTGACCCACCAGCCCTGGGCATGTACCCAGCGGCTGGGCCAGAGACTGGGGTGGGCTCTCCCACACCCGGTCCTCCTCTTTGGGGCTCGGTACCCTCCCACCTGGAGCGATACCCCCTTCCAGAATTGTCAGGGCACCTGAGGCAGGTGTCCTGCATAATCCGCCCACCAGTTCAGGGGTTCTATCCTGCAACTGGTATCCCAGCATAGGGTCTGTACCCTTAGACTGGGCGGAGGTCAGGGGTGAGGCTGCCCTCTCCCCGCCCCCTTTCTGGGGCCCGGCACCCTCCCACCTGGAGAGGTGCCTCCATAACACAAACCGGGAGGGGCACTGTTAGCAGTTGCCCCTTCCTCCAGATCAGGGGGACACCCTGAACCTGGCCCCCAACCTAGGGTCTGTACCCTTGGGCTGGGCCTGTGCCTGGCAACCCAGGACTTCTGGGGCGTACACCAATTCCCCCAAGGAAAATACACTCTTCCACTAGTTCAGGGCCTTGTCCCTGCAACTGATCCATCAACCTGGAAAAACCCTCAGGTGGTACTGGGGTCAGAGGCGAGGACTCCCTCCCTCTGCACCCCCTTCCAGCATACTGCACCCTCCCACCTGGAGTGGTGCTTTTAGAAAAGAAAATGGTCGGGACACTGCTTACAGTTGTCCCTTCCTCCAGGTCAGACAACACCTGGACCTGACTTACCATCCCAGGGACCAACCCCTGTGCTTGAACAACTGCCTGGCCAACCAGGACTTCCTGGGGAGCACACAGGCCCCCTCAAGGGAAACACACCCCTCCACCAGTTCAGGGCCTGGACCCTGCAACTGACCTATCAACCTGAAAAACCCGCAGGTTGCACCGGGGTCAGAGGCGAGGACTCCTCCCTCTGCACCCCCTTCCAGCATACTGCACCCTCCCACCTGGAGTGGTGCTCTTAGGAAAAATGGTCGGGACACTGCTTACAGTTGTCCCTCCCTCCAGGGCAGACAACTCCTGGATCTGACTTACCAACCCAGGGACCAACCCCTGTGGCTGAACAACTGCCTGGCCAACCAGGACTGAAGTGGTGTCACCATGGTCACTCCTAGGGGCTCAGCCCTTCTGACTGGCCCCTGACCCACTGGCTCTTCCACTGGGGACTCCTTCCCCCTTTCATCCCTCAGACTGGACTTCCGTACCCTCCCCTAGGAGTGGCACTGCCAGGCACAAGAACTGATGGAGGCCTGACTACAGGCACTCCCAGCTCACCTAACACTGGGGTACCCCCACAATGGACGGTCCATCCAGACAGACTAGGCTCCCCACCTGGTGTTCCCTCATGGAACCATCCAGTCCTGGGGACTGAGGCTGGGGGACTTCGGGACCTATCCCAGTCTCACTCCTGCTCCCACGAGACAGGATGTGAGGCCCTACAACCTCCTCACAACAAGGGGACCCAGCTGTAACACTCCTAACCTTTCCCAGCACTCTGGGTTGGGAAACTTCTGAACCACTTCTCTTAGGGTCATTCCCTAATGCCTCTACAGAGCCTCTGGTACTCACCCAGAGGTCTGCCTCCTGCGCAAGTTCCCTAGGATCAGAGAAATCGCACTCTAACACATGTTGGTTTAGCTCTGGAAAATAGGAACTCACAATATGCTCTCCCACAATTGGATTACACAGCTCCACACAGGTGCTAACCTTTACCTCACAATCCAGTGCCTCACACACGTACCCCACACCACTCTTCTTGAAATGGGCGAGACATTAACTGACTGTCTCTATCACTCAACCCACACTCTTCTGGGCGGTCCTCACACTCATACACCAGGACTTCAACCACGGGGGAACCCTCTCCCTGCACCTCTCATCCAGAGTCAGTAGAGTATCCCTCCTTTCACTAGGACTATGGGCCCCTGCGCTAGTTCCCCAATCCACCTCAGGGACACTGCACACCAATGGAGCTATCTCAGGTCCTTGAATCCCCTGGTGTAGATCAACCCCCTCCTTCAAGTCAGGTGCCACATCCCTGGGTGGGTGTACTACACTGTCATCACTATACACTTCAATTTTGCTGCCACCACTGGACCCCACCCTCTCTGGGGAATCCAGACAATTAAAACTGCGCTCCAGGGGTAACCTACCCTCTTGAGCTAACTTCTCCTTTTCTGCTATCTGCGCTAGGTGCGCCTCCAGCTGGGCAATCTCTATTTGGAGCCTCTCCAATTCCAGCTGGTACTCCTCTCCCTCTGTCGGCCCAACTCCTCTGGGGACCATGAAGGGGATTGGGTGCTACCCTGTGCACTAGATCCAGCAAGGAACTCCCACCTATGAGATATTCCATAACACTTTCTTCCTCCTCTTCAGACTCTCCAGAGCCACCCTCAGACCAACTACCCTCTTGGTAGGTGTACTGGGACTCCAAGAATCTCCATCTGTCTTGTTGCCAAAGTCTCAGGGATGTCTGCAGGGATAGCTGAGTCTCCGTCCTACTCACTGCTAAGCCCCTCTCCTCACAGAACCCCCTTAGCTCCTCTAGACTGTAGGTTAACAGATCATCTATATAAAAGGTAGGTCTCATCTCAGCAAGACCCATTGTAGCAATATCTGGCAATATCAATAATAAAACAAATAGGCTTGCCCGTTGTAACAATCACGGGCAATATCAAATAACAGATAGAAGAAAACTTCTCAAGAAAATGTATGCGGGTAAAAAATCACCGGCAATATCAATTACAATATAGGATCCAACAATTCTCAAAAATGTATGCGGGTACTATCACCTGGCAATATCAATAAAACATAGGCTTGCCCATTGTAACAATCACGGGCAATATCAATAAAAGATAGAAGAAAACTTCTCAAAAATGTAAGCGGGTGAAAAATCACCGGCAATATCAATCACAATATAGGATCCTAAAACTCTCAGAAATGTGCGTGGGTGAAAAATCACCAGCAATATCAATCACAATAGGGGATCAAAAAACTTTCAAAAAATGGGCGCGGGTGAAAAATCACCGGCAATATCAATCACAATATAGGATCCCAAAAACTCTCAGAAATGTGCGCGGGTGAAAAATCACCGGCAATATCAATTACAATAGGGGATCAAAACTTTCAATAAATGGGCGCGGGTGAAGAATCACCGGCAATATCAATCACAATATAGGATCCCAAAACTCTCAGAAAATGTGCGCGGTGAAAAATCACCGGCAATATCAATCACAATATAGGAGCAAAAAAAATTCTCAAAAATGTATGCGGTACGTTATGGTCTGCACTCACTAGTAGTGTACACTATAATTACTGTAGGCGATCATAAATGCAAGTCCAGATCCTCACCGCTGACCACCAATGTTAGAAATGGGGGTCTCTAGTTGGCAATGGCTGGCCACTGTCCAAGTAGGGACCCTTCTTCCTAAGTCAGAGTGAGAGGGCTACCCTCTTTAATACCCCTGCTCAACCCTGTGGTAACGTAGCACGAGCAGGTAGGCTTATCTCAGAGGCAGGGTGTGAAGCATTTATGACCATACACAGTAACACAGTGAGGAACACTACAAAGGGACACCACACAAGTAGTTATAAAAATAAGTATCTTTATATAAAGGCAGATTTATCACAAGACCAATAACTGTAAAAGCCACAATACTGTCAAAAATAGGATGGCTGTTGAAGGACTGTCAAAGATAGTTCAAAGGTTGCAAGAGTAAGGTTCAAATTCAAAGCAGGGGTCTCTGCGCCCTTTCTCGTTCAGAGGTTGCAACAATAAGGTTCAAATTCAAAGCAGGGTCTCTGCGACCCTTTCTCTCACAAAGTACCTGTATTCAGTAGCAAAACCAACAAAATGTCGCAAAGAAGTGTTAGCGATGAATTTCCTCACGCGAGGCCGGCGATGCGTTAAAATCCTTGCCGCAAGGGAGGATGATGCGCCGATCTGCTGATGCGTGCGGAGATGATGCGACCAACTTCTGCACGCTAGGCCGCCGATGCGCTGAGACCTTGCCGCGAGGGCGAAGGCGATGCGACGATCCTGTTGCGTGTGCGGAGACGATGCGACAAACTTCTGCACGCTAGGCCGCCGATGCGATGACTTTCTTGCCGCGAGGAGAAGTCGATGCGACGAGCCTGTTGCGTTGTGCGATCGTGTTGCGATGCGAAGAAATGGAGCTCCGCGAGGGAGCGACGAAATCCGGTGCGATGCGATGAAAATGGCGGACGCACGGCGTCCGCAATGCGATGTCTTGAAGCAATGATTCTGTAGGGGTTGCGAGCGCCGGCGACAGCCGCGCGATGATTTTTCCAGCGCGTCTCGGCTGCAGCGGCTCGCAAAGGGGCGTTAGCGATGGTCTCGTGTTGCGAGCACTCAGCGGCAGCAGCGCGATGATTTTTCCAGCGCTCTCGACTGCAGCGGCTCGCAAACGTGCGTTAGCGACGATTTCCAGCACTCTTTTCTCTGAAGCAGACTAGAGGCCCTGGAACTCACAGGAGCCTCATCAGCAGATAGCAATCCTCGCAGGGAGGAAGCAGGAGGTTGGTGGTGGAGTCTGATGTGCCTGAGACTCCAGCAGGAGGCTAGCTCTTTCCTAGCCCTTGGGTAATTGCTGTAACAAAAATAAAAGTTCTCTCAAAAGTCCTTTTCTCTCTTCTTCAAGGTCCAGTGGTCACTGCTGCAGGCCAGTGCAAGAAACAACACACAAGCACAAGGACAGTCACTTCCTGCAGATTCCTCCAGTGGCACGGACAGAGTTTCCTCTCCAGATCCAAAAGCAATACAAAAGTAGGGGGTTTGAGCACAGATATTTATACCCCAAAAGCCTTTGATCCTTGAAGCTACCAGTCCCTGAACCTAGCCAGAACCAGTTCTGCTCAGGCCTGGAGCACTTTGTTTACCAGGCTGCATCCTTCCTTTCAGAAAGAGGGGGTCTGCTAGCAGACACACAGTGGGAGGTGGAGCCAGCATTCACCTTGCCAGGCACAGCCCTATTCAGATCAAAGAGCCACCCCTCCCCACACTCTAAATGCAGATCTCCTATTCAACCCAGGTCTGACTCAGCCTGTCCTGCCCCTCTAAAACCAGACAGCCAATACACATAACGGCAGAGCACACTGGAAGGCTTAGGCAAGAAAATACCTACTTTCTAAAAGTGGTATTTTCAAACACAGAATATAAAAATAAACTTCACTAAAAGGTGTATTTTAATATTCTGAGCTCAGGCATACTAAATTCGTTTTTCTACCATGTTCCTGGGGCCAGTTAGGACTATAGAATGTAATAGTCAAACTGCCCATTCTAGCCTATGAGGAACAGGTAGCCTTACAGTAGTGAAAAACGAAATGGTGCATAATTCACTACCAGGACATGCTACACACACCAAGGCATGTCCTACCTTACACATACAATGCACCCTACCCGAGGGGCGACTTACAGGATGCCAAGGGAAGGTTCAGGGGCTGGGAAGTGGGTGCACTTCACAGCCAAGATGGCAGTTCTGGACTGCACACAGACACTGCAGTGGCAGGTCTGAGACACACTTTAAAAGCTGCTTCTGTGGGTGGCGCAAACCAGCGCTGCATGCCCACCAGCAGCATTTGGTTTACCAGCCCTGGGCACACACAGGCCACACTACTAGGGACTAACAGGTAAACCAAATAAGCCAATAAGGGATATACCAATTCACATAGACATATTTACCAAGGGAGAGCATATGCACTTTAGCACTGAACAGCAGTGGTAAAGTGCCCAGAGTCATAAAACCAACAGAAACAGGTCAGCAAAAATACAGGAGGCAGGCAAAAAGTTTAGGGGTGACCCTGCAAAAAGGGCCATTTCCAACAACATGCATGTGAGAGAGGGGCTATGGAGAGATGAGGGGCACTGTTTGAGGGAGGGAGGGAGGGAATCCGTTGAGCAGGAGGTCATGGGGGGCAAAAAAAGTGTTGCACCGGGCATCACCAGTGCTAAAGTCAGCACTGTATCACTCATTCATAGTTGCTTGCGCATGATAACTCCCAACCTAACCCATCATTGTAGTTCTTTAAAAGTTATAATATGAGACTAAGAAACCAGGAGGGCCTGGAATATCAAATGAAGTATTTCAAACGAAGGTTCTTTAATAATTTAAACTGTCTCCCAAAAGTTGTGGAATAAAGCTAGCTAAGAGAAATCACCCTCTCTTGTGCCACATACTTTTGCACTTCGGGCCTACAGCCAAACTCTGCTTATCTGTAGTTGTATTCGATATTGTGTCATTAAAGTACAAGGTCATCGACTTCCATTGCTTTGTTGTTTAAAACATGTTTGATCACCCTCTGCATTTATCCTCTCACTATCAAATAAATAAAATAAAAGCCAGAAGAATGGTGAAATTACTATTCCTTTTTTCCCTACGCATCCCTTTACACCTTACATGTCACTGGATTAATCCTGCTATTAGGGTCTCCGGGTTTTGCATTTCAAAGGTTAATAATTCGCATTCCATTGCCTTTGGTAATAACACCTGTTGTTTATATTACTAGAGAGCAATATACCTGTGACACACACGCCACATAAAAACAAGTTGTTATGATTAAACGTCAGGGACGATATAAATAGACTGATTCCCGATATGAAACGCGATAAAAAATTATTCGTTTTGTATATTCAATATGAATGGACTTGTTCTGATAATAAATGTATAAACAATTAAAAACTATGCACAGAAAGAGAGTCGACTATGTAGATGAGAGCAGGTTTAAATACATTTTCCTCATGGTGCATTTTGTTCCATAGTGTTATTGGGAAATATTCTAAACTTTCTGCTGCAAGAAGATCACAGATATCAATACTTTAATAAGCCAGAGAGGGGCACATATCCCAATTCCATTTCGGAAATCGCTTGGAGCCATGCCCAAAAATGATTTCCTTTGGAAACTAAATATCCTTGCCCAGTCGCTCTTGGCTTGTCTGCAATTATTAGACCGTGGCTGGAAGGGTTAGGTCAGACCCCAGAGATTTGCTATTTCATGCTCTTCGTTCAATCTTGGTAAAGATCTATAATGCAAACAGTTTCTGAGAAATTTCTCGAGAGACGTCGAGCAAGCAAGCGTGCCAGCGGCAAACCTTTTCATCTGTGATTTGTTGCTAATATTTGCATGATTTCACAGTTAATCCATAGAGTTTGAAGATGTGCCACAGAATTAGCTAAGTGATGTGCACGGATTTGACTGGAAATGTAGAGACCGCAATTAAAAGGGGCATTGTGAAGAATGGAGCTGAGTTTTTACAATGAGTTTAGATTCAGCCCATTAACTGAAAGAGCGTCCTCAGGCCTTCGATCATCTTACGTGTTTTAAATGTTCTCAGGTACCTAAACTGTGTTCCAACCTCGGTAGGCCTGCACATTTAACTGTAAAAAAGGCCCTTCAGGAAAGTCATTTGCTTTAAATATAAATTCAACATTACAATTCATCATTTCTGTATTTTTTTTCTTGCAACGTTAATTTAACATTATAATTTAGCATTTCAGTTCAGATTCTCGAAAATGTAAAAAAAACACACGCGGAGAGTTTTAATATGTGCCAGCACATCCTCTGGTTTTTCCACCCTTGAGACATTGCCTGAACCCAAGACGGGAGCAGGCAAACTTTACTTTTGGGCACTAAGAGGGTCATTACGATGGCGGGCGGACTTTGTCCGCCCGCCACCGTAGCGGTGAATGGGACCGTCCGCCATAGGAGCGGAGGTCCCGCCGCAAGTATTAGGATGCCACCGCCACGGTGGCGGTGGCATCCCCTATTCCCAACGTTGTGGCGGGCGGTGTTCTCAGCACCGCCCGCCACAATGCTGGGAATGCACGTCGTGCATTGGCATGCACAAGGTGACAGGCACCGCGCGGTGCCTGCCACCTTGTCCATGCCAATCCCCCATGTGCACCCCCCACGCCCCCAACATCCTGGGGGCCCGCTACGGGCCCCCAACTGCGAAGACCGTATGCCTTTCCATGGCGGCGTTGCCGCCATGGAAATGCTGCTCTCTGCCACCATCCTAATATGGATGGTGGTGTCTTGCAGACACCGCCACCATATTATTGCCCTTTTCCGCCCGGTCCCCTGTTGGACCGGCGGAAAACCGGCGGACGGTCTTTCCGTCCGCCGGGCTCCCTCCCGCCATTGTAATGTGGCGGGGGGAAAATGGCATGCGGGCGGAGGGGAATGGCGGGCGGATCGCCACCGCCATACGGGCGGTGGCGATCCGCCCGTCATCATAATGACCCCCTAAGTGACTAGACACCAGTCATGGCTGCTGTCTGGAAGAAGCAGTGGGGCGGGTGGAGGGGAAGGGGCGCGGGATCCCAGCAAGATTGGTGGGCGGAATTCTTCTCCTGTATGTTTCTGGCTATATTGGAGTCGGGTCAGATCCCTGAAAAGTGGCGAGGAGCAGTAATCAGACCCATCCATAAGAAGGGAGATAGGAAAGCTCCAAAAAACTACCGACTGATTAATCTACTGGATGTTGGGGAAAAAGTTTTTACTAAAATAATTTTGGGCAGTTTAAAAGATTGGATGGAACAGTGGTCAATCGTGCCAGTGAAACAAGGGGGCTTTAAGAAGGGGCATTCCACGATCGATCACTGTTTTGCACTGTGGGCAGTGGCACGGAAGTCCATTGAAAAGCAGGGAAAGTTGTGCTGCTGCTTCGTTGACTTCAGTGCGGCATTCGATCTAGTGGATAGGAAATGCCTTTGGGAGACCCTCAGGAAATATAACATTCCAGAGGCGCTCTTGGTAATTATCCAGGAGCTACACAAACATAATTGGGCGCAAGTCATCAAGGATACAGCTGGGGCCTTGACACCGAAAATATTGATTAAGAATGGCCTAATCAGGGATGTGTATTAGCCCCCTTACTTTTTGCTGTATACTTGGCTGATCTCCCAGCCACTTTGGAGGGTATTAGAAGTGCCAGCCCTAAAACGAATGGGAAACATCTTTCCTGCCTGTTGTATGCCGATGATTTGGTAATCTTTGATCAGACGGAGATGGGATTGCAAAGGAAGTTAACTGCCTTTAATGAATACTGTGTGACCAAACGTTTGACTGTAAATATGGATAAAACCAAAATACTATGTTTTGGGAAAAAAATCCAGAATTTTAATTGGTATCTGGGCTCCACCAAATTGGAACTTGTGAATGAATATAGATACCTCGGTATATGGTTCGAAAAATCCTTAAAATGGGACATCCATTTGGTAGCCCAGAATGCCAAAGCCCATACATCGGGGTGTGGGTTAAGGAAATTTAACCGTATTTATGGGGATATGTCCCATAGACCTTTATTGAAAGCTTATAAGGCAATGATACCCCCACAAGTACTGTATGGTGCCGAAATCTTGTGTTTAAATGGGAAGACGAGCTGGGATATTGAGGAAGGGAAATGTTTGAAACCACTAATGTCATTACCTAGTTCCTCTATGATACAGGCAATTAGATTGGAACTAGGATTGACATCATGGAATGTGCAGGTGCAAGTGGCCCTTTTAAGATTCTGGAAGAGATTAGGATCTGAGGAAGTCACAAAAGTATCACAATGGTGCAAGGAGGAGGCCTTGCACAGTGAATGAATAAATGAAATTGTACTTGTAAAGCGCATGGCTACCCTGAGGCCTCCCAGCGCTGTTTGATAGAAGAGTAGAGGAAAACAGAAGCCGTGATGTTAAGGGACTGTCTTAAAGAGGTAGGTTTTTAAAAGCTTCCGGAAGGCCAAGTGGTTGTTGTCCTTACGTTACAGTGACTTAAAGTGGGCCAAAGAGGTTAGAATGAAATTGTGCACAACGTGCAAAAATCTAAAAGTGAAATTTGACCAGGCGACGTTCTTGGTAGAAGCCACGAATGGGGAGCTCAGAACAATAGGAAAGGAAGTATCCAGGTTAAATGATATATTGTACCTGAGAAAGAAAGCATCAGTTCATTATATGATGAATTGTTGGGAGAATGAAACGTGGTACCCTTACCTGGACACACTACCTAACTCCGGCCTTAGAGCCGAAGTGCTCAGATGGAGAATAGGCGTCAACCATTGGGTACCAAATGTAAGTAGAAAAGCAGTAATGGTACAATCTGATGGCAAATGTCACTGTGGACTAGGTACTAAGTGTGACAATTTACATATTTTATTGGACTGTCAAAAATTTGTGCCACAGCGGAAACTGTTTTTACGACCCATCTTTTTAAAGTATGGTATAGCTGAGCGCCTGTTAGCAATCAAACTCCTTACTGACATGCCAAACCTCGATATAGCAATCTCCATGGCAAAATACATGAAAGTGATAAAAAGGGTCTCGCTGGAATGAATATGGTTGGATAAAATTAGCACGGAAGTAAAGTGGGGCACGTTTTAAATAAATAAATTGCATTTTAGGCTGTATATTGGTTTTAAGATATATTTTTAAATAGTTTTATTGAGAATATTATGAGTGTTTTTATATGAATTTGAAAGCTGTGGGGAGGAGGTAGGAACTGCTTTTTAAGGTGTTAGTGAAAATGCTCTTATGTTTTAAATTATCTAATGTAAGATGTTTTATGTTGTTTAGAGACCTATGGTCTAAATAAACGTATTTCTAAACGAAACGGGGCGGAGATCACTTTAAAAAAAAAATCACTTACCTCCCGGCCAGCCTCTCCTGTGTACCCTTCCTGGCTCCCACGCTCTCCACAGCCAATTGCAGCGTTGTGATTGGCCTGAGCGCCATGACACGGCGCTCAGCCAGGGGTGGGCATGTTCTCCATGCAGGCTGTAATGCAGCCTGCATAGAGAACAGGGAAAGTGCACATGACTGTTTTGTGCCGCCCGAGAGGGCTGACCAAACAGTCATTTCACACTTAGGAGGGTTCTACAACTCCTCCCCTGCTCTTCAGCCGTGCCCCGCCCCCTCACGCAAGCTCCTGCAGCAGGAGGACAAAATTAAATGATAATAACATTAGTTATTATCATTTAATTTTATACATTTCTTTTGTTGCTTTGAGGCAGTGGGGCGACGCTCCTCCGCTTTAGCGGAGGAGCCGCCACTGCAAGACACTTATCCGGGACTGGAATAAAGGGACCTAAATCAACTTTTTCAGTATGGTTTTTGCCTGCAATGGCACAAGGCTATGCCTCCTGCTCGACTTCTGTGCCGTGTAAGGCAAGATGAACCATTGTGAAAAGGTCTGATTGATCGAAGACGGTAAAGAAAAAGCACTTTACCTACATTGCATTGGTCTTAGAAAATTGAAAGAGACAATTAAGCAGTCGCGGTGCTGCCTGGAAGTAGCAGTGGGGCGGATGAGGGGGTGGGGGAATCCCTTTAAAAAAAAAAAAAAATCACTTACCTCCCAGCCGGCCGGTTGGCCAACCGCCGCCTCTCCTGCGTCCTCTTCCTGGCTTGATGTGAGAAACAGGAAGCACCAGGGCTCCCACACTCATCGCAGCTAATCACAATGCTGCAATGCAGCGTTGTGATTGGTTGGAGCGCCATGGCACGTTCTCCGTGCAGAATGTAATGCAGCCTGCACGGAGAACATATACAATGTCTTCTATTTTTTCTGTCCTTGCAATGCTGGAAACTTCTTCCTGCTTGTTCTAATGCTTGCTTATTATAGTATTTTTGTTATGGGCAGAGGACATAAACGACGGGAGGGTGGGGTTTGGGAAATAGTACCTGAATTACAACATGAGCAGTGGACGGACAGTAGGGGAGAATCAACAGATGCCAGGTTCCGAGGGCAGACTGAGGTGATGCTATGGTGGTGGTGTGCTGTTGCAGAGGTGTTGCTCAGGTGATGCTGAATCATACTCAGGTGGTGCTAAGTGATGCTGAGGTGGTTGTGTGCTGGTGCGGAGCTGATTCTCAGGTGATTCTGAGTGCTACTGAGGTGCTGCTGAGTGATGCTGAGGAGGTGCTGAGCCTTGCTATGGTGGTGGTACTGTGCTGGTGCTCACGGGGTGCTGCACTGATGCTGAGGTGGTGCTGCGCTGATGGTAAAGTGGTGCTGTGTTGGTGCTGCATTGCTGTTGAGATGGAGCTGCGCTGGTGGTGGTGCTGTGCTGATGTTGAGGTGGTGCTGTGCTGATGTTGAGATGGTGCTACGCTGGTGCTACACTGATGCTGAGTTGGTGCTGCACTGGTAGTGGTGCACCAATGATGAGGAAGTGGTGCTGTGCTGATGCTGAGATGGAGTTGTGCTGATGCAGAGGTGGTGCTGTGGTGGTGCTCAGGTGATGCAGAGTTATACTGACAAGGTGCTGAGGTGGTGGTGTGCTTGTGCGAAGACGGTGCTCAGGTAGTGCTGAGTGATGCTGAGGTGGTGCTCAGTGATGCTGAGGTGGTGCTGAGTGATGCTTTGGTGGTGCTCCGGTGATGCTGTGCTCAGATGGTGCCGAGTGATACTGAGTTTGTGCTATGCTGGTGCTGAGGTGATGCTGCACTGGTGCTGAGGTGGTGCTGTGCTGATACTGAGGTGGTGCTGTGGTAGTGTTGAATGAGTCTGAGGAGATGCTGCAGTGATCCTGAGTGATGCTGTGGTGGTGCTAAGGCAGTGGTGCTGCACTGATGCTGAGGTACTGCTTTCCTGGTAGTGAGGTGGTACCAAACTGGTGCTGAGGTGTCGCTGTGCTGGTGCTGAGGTGGTGCTGCGCTGGTGCTGCCCTGGGACCGAGTAATGCTGAGGTGGTGCACTGCTGGTGTTGTGGTTGTGCTCTGGTGCTGCTGATTGGCACTTAGGTGGTGCTGTGGTGGTGCTGCTGAAGTGGTGCTGAGTGACGCTGACTGGTGCTGAGGTAGTGCTGCACTGATGCTGAGGTGGTGCTGTGTTGATGCTTTGCTGGTGCTGCACTGGTGCTGAGGTGGTCCTGAGTGATACTGAGGCACATAAAAGAAAGTAGGTTGATGGCCTAAGTATTTGGAGGGGGGCCCAAATGTGCTGTCAGATGCGGAGCAGTGAAACTAGGAGCTACAAAAGTGAAGGTAATGGGCTACAGACCGGTTGGTTTGAATTATCTTCCTTTACCCATCAATCTTCAAAAAGCACCAGTCCACCCAAATGAGCAGCACCACATGTGCACTGAGCCATGATGCACGGTTCTCAAGAAATTTACTGCACTGTTTGCATTTTATAATCTGTGTCATTTATTTTCTGAAATTCCTTCTGCTTACAGTGTCTCAAACCCTCTGAAGAGGATAAAGTGTAACACGTCGGCAGCCAAAACAACTAAATAAGCATACATATAAATCAGATTAAACACAACAGCACCATTATTAGTTCTCAGTAAATAAAATGTTAACGCTTAAATTAACTACAGGGGAGCGAAGAGAATGAGGAAGAGCTGCAACAAACACAAGGCTTTTTAGCGAGCGCTCAGACAGCAACTGGTTATCGGGGCAGAGAGTTAATAGAACACTTTAAGAGAGAAGGTCTCCTGTGTGATGTGATCACTACGCATAAGTACCTTGTTGATTAGTTACACTTTACAAATGAATGGATTCCTACCCCGCTTAAATGGCCCAAAAGAACAACGTTCACCACTGTGTACTGGGAGTGGATAGAAGACTAGTTATACCAGTTGAACACTTTCAGGGCAAAAGTAGGTCGAAGGGCAGCTCACAAGATCCAGCAAATTGTAGGCAACACTGTGTCTGTCATCACAGCTGAACCAGCCTGTTTCAAATGGTAATATGGTTTGAATATTTATGTGTAATGTCGTACTATTCATTAGTTAATTTATTTCATGTCAGTGTGATGTATTTCTCATTCAAACAACAAAAGCAATCTTTTTAATTCATAACAACCTTCTGTGAGAACAGAGTACGAAACATGAATGGGTGCGGTTACGCAGACGCAAGTATTGAAAAATAACACATTGGTTTTATTAGTCATTAGTAAAGGACTAACCTACGTTGGAGGCTTGGCAGTCTTGCTGTGTCTTAACGGGGCGCCTGATGGCAAATTGCAATCTCCGCATCATCCATTTTAAATATTTACACCAGCTTTATTACACACCGACTCAATTGTACAGATTTGGCTTGCGTGAGAGTGCGAAATGCATGCGTTGTGGCCAGGCTGATGCGGATTTTATACATTTGGCGTGGTTTTGTGCTGGTATCTCAAATGTTTGGGCTCGGGTGACACAGGTGCTAACTGATATCATTACGGAGCCTGTTGGGTGTGTGCCTGAGGTGTGTTTTCTGGGGTGGGTGCAGAACATTAAGCCCTGTAATAGACGACTAGTGGCCATAGCGACTCTATTTGCTAAGAGGGCTGTGGCATGTTGCTGGGGGGCAAGAGCTGTACCAACAGTCAAGACGTGGCTCAAGGACTTAATATATTGTAGGGACCAATTGGAAATATAAGCAGAAGAGCTGCCAGAGGCATCTCGCCCAAAAGACTTTTGGGCTCCCCTAACTGGATTTCTTCTTACATATCCAGATTTGTCATAATTTACTAAACAAATGATTATTGTATTGTAAGATATACCGCAGTCAATCCAGTAGATTATATGGTTTAATAGTAGAAACGCAGCACAGCAACAAGTACAACTGTCCAGCAAACAGGAACAGTGCAACTGACCTGAGTGCTTGGCAGCAACCCAACATTCTACGTAGAACTGGAATGTACATTGTAAAAATGCAATGGCATTAAAGGGGAAAGGGAGAATTAGAAACCAATGAACAGTAATTATAACATACCTCCTTTTTTTTACAAGAAAGAAACAAAGGATACATAAAGTATAACTATGTAATGTAATCAGAAAATCTCTTGGGAGGACATCTTGAACGGAACGAAGTCTTGACCCTAGAGGCCACCACATCTTTGGAGAAGGTGGGTACCTCAGGTGTGATCTTGTTGGAAAAACATGGACACTTGGCAACACGCCTGATGTTCCACAACTTGCCATCTTGAGTAATAACAGAGTTATCAAAAACTTTAACAATTTTCATGGGCTTACCAAATTTATCAGAACATTTAGTAATAAAACCAGGTCTTTTAACCCTGACCAAATCACCAACTTCAAAACTGGGGGTTTTGGTATTCCATTTGCAATCATACCATTCTTTGGTTTTTGCCTGTTTGGTTTCTACCCTTTGAGCCACATCACTTACCGTCTCATTTGAAAAAAATTTGTTGTTACATTTATCTTTGAACCACCAGGGGCACATTTTTGATGCAGGGTCACGCCCTTTAAGAAGGCGAAAAGGACTGACCTCTGTAGTAGAATGTGGTGTAATGCGATATAACCAAAGTTTCTCTCTCAACAAATTTCTCCAATTCCCTCCCAGCTTGACTACATCAGATACAAACCCCTTTAGAACCCTATTAAACCGCTCAACCAAACCATTTTCATGGGGTTCATAAACAGAAACAGTGAGGTGTTTGATATTCTGACATTTTAAAAACTTCTCCATTTCAGAAGAAGTAAGTTGCACTCCATTGTCAGTCACAAGAAGTGAAGGACAACCTTCTCTGGAAAAGACTTCTTTGAAAAATTCTATAACCATATTAGTGGAGGAATTGGATGTAAATTTTACTTCTGGCCACTTTGAGTGATAATCCACCAGGACAAAAGCATAGCGGGAATCATGAGGTAGACACATGAAGGGACCTGAAATGTCAAAGGCCACTTTTTTCCATGGCTCAACCGGCCAATCTGAATTCTTTAACGGGGGCACGTTGAGTTTCATCATTTTCTCACTACTCATGCAAACCTCACATTCTCTAACCGTGCGATCAACCATGCGATCTAAACCTGGCCACCAAAAGTAGTTTCTGACCAAACGTTTCATAGCAGACATGCCAGGGTGAGATTTGTGTGCTAAATTCAAAATGAGCTTTTGGATACCAAAAGGTGGCACACATTTTCCACACTTATATATCAAATCCCCTTCCAACTCTAATTCATCAGATACTTTAAACATGGGCATAAATTCCTCTGCCAAACTCCTCCTGTCCGGCCAACCCTCTAAAATGTATCTCTTTATAGCCTGCCAAGTGAGGTCTTGTTCTTCCGAGCGTTTCCAAACTTCTTCGGTGATGCCTTCAAATGACCCCATCACCACATCTTGTATGGTGGTAACAATGTCGGAGTCATCACCCTGATCATTACAGGTGATCTGACAAGGGAGGCGAGACATGAAATCAGCGATGACATTTTTTTTTCCTGGAACAAACTCTGGTTTAAAACAGTACTCCTGCAACCTAGAGGTAAGTCTGGCAATGCGAGCCGTGGAGTTCCACCCACCACCCGGAGAAAGAATGTTAACTAAGGGTTTGTGGTCTGTTCTCAAAATGAATTTGCTACCCCAAATGTAGTTTCTGAAATGTTTAATCGCCCACACACAGGCTAACAGTTCTTTTTCAATAACTGCATACCTACGCTCTGTATCATTTAGGGTGCGGGAAGCAAAGCACACATTCCATTCTTCCTTACCACACTTTTGTGACAAAACCCCACCAATGCCGTATAAACTGGCATCCACCGTAATGATACACTCCTTGTTCATACAAAAGGGCTTAAGTGTGGGAGCTTTAAGGATGTCAGTTTTGATTGACTCAAAGGCTTGCTGTTGCTCTTGTTTCCATTCAAAACTGGTATTATGTCTTAGTAGTTTCCTAAGAGGCTCCATTTTGGATGCAAAATTATTAACAAACTTACTATAGTATTCGCACATGCCTGCAAATGAAAGTAATTGTTCTTTGTTCGTGGGAGAAGGTGCATTAGTGATACCTACAACATTTGATTTCTTGGGAACCACACCATCTCCAGAAAGGGTGTGACCAAGATATTCCACAGAGGTTTTGAACATTTTACATTTGCTGGATTTCAGGGTCAGACCACTCTTCCTCAACCTCTCACAAACATCTTTTAAGTGTTTCACATGTTCCTCTACCGTACTGGAAAAAATTAAAATGTCGTCCTGAAAACATTTGACATATTTATCAACATCCCTGAATATGTTGAACATAACTCTTTGAAATACTGATGCCGCAGAGGCTAAGCCGAAAGGCATCCTGGTGTATTGGTACAATCCCTGCGGGGTGATAAAAGCTGTGAGACTTTTGGATTCATCAGTAAGGGGAATTTGGTGGTATGCCGACCTAAGATCCAGTGTGGAGAAGACTTTGGCCCCTCCAACATTGAAACAACCTCATTAATGTTGGGAAGGGATGACAGTCTACAATGATACCCGCATTGAGTGCCCTTAGATCAACACATACTCTTAAATTTTTGTCAGGTTTCCTCACCAAAACAATGGGAGAAACCCATTCAGCCGAGTCGATGGGTTCAATAATGGCTTCGGAAACCAGATCATCCAACATTTTTTTAAGTTCCTCTCTGACGTTAATGGGAACACCCCTCAATTTTTGCTTCACCGGAATAGCCCCACTTTTGAGTTTAATTTTGTGAGAATAATTTTTTATCTTACCTAAGACATCTGAAAAAACATCTTTGAATTCTTCTTTTATCCTACTCTCCTTCTCCTCAAGAGTAACAACAGCAACACTATCTAAAAATAAACTCTCATCCAACATCACTGGTTCTTTTGCACGGGGATTTAGCATGATCCCCAACTTCCATTGATCTTTCCATCCTAACACATTTACTCCCTTGACCGCAATATATAATTTGACAACGGTGCACCTAGTTTTAAAACATAGGTCCACTTCAAGATAACCCATAACATCAATTCTGGATCCATCAAAGCTTTCAGCAATGATGTCAGATGGTAACATTTTGGTGAGATCCAGAACTGGACTCAATCTATTGGCAAAATAATCCTTTGAAATAATTGTCCAGGGAGAACCTGAATCAGCCATTAGTTCAAGATTTACACCAGCCACCACAACTTCACACAAAGGACGATTTTTTGGGATAACAGGGTTCAGGAACACTCCACGCCTGTGCTGCATAAAATGTTGGTAGGGGTGTTCCTCTCCCATCCTCGTCGCCAATTTGTAAGATATACCGCAGTCAATCCAGTAGATTATATGGTTTAATAGTAGAAACGCAGCACAGCAACAAGTACAACTGTCCAGCAAACAGGAACAGTGCAACTGACCTGAGTGCTTGGCAGCAACCCAACATTCTACGTAGAACTTGAATGTACATTGTAAAAATGCAATGGCATTAAAGGGGAAAGGGAGAATTAGAAACCAATGAACAGTAATTGTAACATGTATGCTTACCGGGAGTCGTGGGATGGCCATATGGGACTATGTAAACCACACTGTATCATTACTGGAAACCATGAATCACTATACAAGTGCCGGGGTAGGGTGGGGCTGGGGGGTGAGGGTTAGTTTGAAGTATGTTGATGTTTCTTATATGTAAAATAGCTTGTACTGGATGCAATGTTACAGAAAGAACTGCAACCCCACCCTTGCGGGGGGAACTGATTGTAATGTCTCACAAGCTGCTCAATAAATAAAAAAATAAAAATTAAAAAAAAGACATGGAATGACAACTTGGTCCGGACCATGGCACTTATGTCCATCCCAATGGGGCACATTCTAAGATGGCGAGTCTTTCCCCTTGTTTTCCTCATACTAACTGAAAGCGTGCATGCCCCGCGATGAACTGCGACACATACTCCGCTGCTTGCGGAGACATTTGCTATGGACTGGAGAAGATCACCACTCATACCCCCCGAGCACCCTTGCTAACGCAAGGGGTTAATGGCCGCCCTCTCTCTACCACCCACTCAGGTGAACCCTAAACTGAATTGGTTTGCAATGGTTAACATGTTGGTCTCAATCTCCCCTGTTGGGAGTGTGGCTCATAGGGACTTTGGGGGGGGCATATCACAGCAGGGTTGGGCTGCTGATGTGGGAGGGGGGAGGGCATTGGGAATGTTTTACACCACTTACTGTCGCACTAATTTGCCCATATATGCCCTTACTGACTATTCAGGTTAGACTACACACGCTCTCCACCATTATCAATATGCACAACAGCTATGGAGACCTGACCTAGTCCCCCCAAATATAATTTCCTGACATGGAATGTGCGTGGCCTGGGCGACCCCCGCAAGCGCAGACATATCCTGTCTTATCTGGACCGCCACAATATTCACTGTGCTATGCTCCAGGAAACGCATCTGGACTCCACCACACCCACCACATTCGCATCCCGTTGGGCGACCTGCAGATGCTTCTCATCCTACTCCTCCTATGCCCGGGGCACAGTTATCCTAGTAAAACGCACGCTTCCCTACACCCCCATCGGATCTTACGGAGACCCACTAGGCCGATACAGTATCCTGTGGGGGCGACTATCCGCCCAATCTATAACCCTTGTCTCTTGTATGGGCCTAACACTGATGATCCGGAATTCTTCCGGATCCTTTGGGGCAAAATACTCGACATTGGTTCCACACACCTGGTATGGGGGGGAGATTTTAATGTCACTTTAGATCCGACAATAGACAGATCGCACCCACAACCCCATCACTATTCTAACGCACATTACACTCTCAACCGCATTGTGGGAGATCATGATCTAATTGACGCCTGGCACACCCTTCACCCACAAACTCGGGAGGGCTCCTGCTTCTCCACATTACACTCCTCCTGGTCGCGCATAGATGGGTGGATACTTACTAAAGGGTTAGCACCCTGGCTATCACACGCTTCTCACCTCTCGCGCACATATTCCGATCACTCGCCTGTCCTCCTTACCCTCACGCCACCTCATGAGGAGTCACCTTACATCTCCTGGTGCCTTACCTCACAGGCCCTCTTAGACCCTGTTTTTAAGGAGGAACTAGAGCAAGAAATATCAGATTTTTTCCCCGAAATGATAACTCTGTCCCACATTATTCCACGGTGTGGGAGGCCTTTAAGGTCACCATACGCGGAGTCTGCATCACCAAAAGCGGTGGTGTCCTGTAGGATATCCGCGCCACACTTCGAAAATGAGAGCGTGAGCTTAAACAAACAGAATTACTGATACAAGCTACGCCCACCTCTGAACTGAAGGCACGCCTGCGGGACCTTCTTACGGATTACCAGGAGACGGCTGAACGGGAATGCTAATTTAGGGGAAAATACCACCAAGCGCGCCGCTATGGAGAGGGAGAGAGGCCGGGCAAAGCGTTGGCCTCTGTGATTCGACCGCCTAGCTTCTCCAATACCGTTCTAGAAATCGAGGATGAAGATGGCCAACTACATAGAAATACCCCAGACATAGTAAACGTCTTCCAACGCTTTTATAAAACTTTATACAAGACGCACAGAACGCAGCCAGTAGACTTCACCCCTTTCTTCGAGGACACTGCCATTGCTTGGCTGGGGGACAACCAAAGAGAATTCCTTCTTGCGCACCATGAGGACGAGGAGATCATATCCGCTATAATGCAACTACAATCTGGCAAGGCCCCAGGGCCTGATGGCCTCCCACCCGAATTTTACAAAACATACCATCACCTTCTTATCCCTGTGCTCCGGCATGTCTTCAAAGAAGCCCGCGAGACGGGCATACTACCCCAAACAATGCGTGAAGTGCTCATTATCTCCCTATCAAAACCGGGTAAGTCACCATCGCAGTGCGACTTGTACAGACCCCTATCCCTCATTAACGTCGATGCCAAGATCCTAGCCAAGCTGATCGCGAATCGCATCAGTCCCCTTATGCCCGTATTGGTCCTCCCCGACCAGTCGGGGTTTGTACCGAGCCCAGGCACATCTCACAACTTGCATACCCTGTTTGCGGTCCTTCATGATATTGACCCTAACATGAATGCAGTGGCCATCTTTCTGGATGCCACTAAGGCGTTCGATTCCCTGGAATGGGACTATCTTGCCTTTGTCCTACACCGTATGGGATTCCCCACTCCTTTTTTGGCCTGGATAAACTTGTTATACACTGACCTGCGAGCCAGTGATGGTCAACGGTGCTCGATCCTCCCCTTCACGATAGCCAGAGGCACCAGACAGGGGTGCCCCCTCTCGCCCCTTCTTTTTGCCCTGGCTATTGAATCCCTAGTCACTAAGGTCCGTCAACACTTCCGGGATCATGCCCTCATTTATCCAGAGAGACAAATACTAATCTCCCTATATGCGGATGACCTCACCCTTTATTTACGGAACCCAGGTGAAAGTCTTAACCCCATTCTCAGGTTACTTATCCTATTTGGTCGTCTCTCCGGGGTCAATATTAATTGGGGGAAGTCCCAGATATATCCCCTCACCGACGCCACTCCGCGCTTTGCTGAGGGATCCCCTGGAGCTCAGGGCTCCCCCACACTGCAGGGGCTGTGGGGGCCTTTGTTATGCCACTGGGCTGGCACAAAGTGGCACCACAGCATTTGAGTCCTCCTCTGCTTCTACCAACTGACAGAGCTTGAAGATGGTTCCAAAGAAAGGTGTTCCTTCCAAGAAAGTGGCCAGTGAGGAGGAGAAGTAGAAGCAGATTGCCACCTCTGGCATGCCGCCCTCCACTTTTTTACAGGAAACATGGTGTGCCTGTCGCACCGTCCTGTGGGCAGCAAGTTGGGAGCATCACTCCTGCATCAACTGCCTCACTCCAATCTAAGCCGAAGCCCATGTCTCCCAGAGAGGCAGCCACCGCAGTCATAGCGACATGCAGTAAGTCTGAATTATATTTTTCTCAGCCACTAATTCCACAATCATCACAGGAAACTGAGCAAAGTGAACAACAGGAGCCGCAGTCAGCAAAAGCTCTTTCTGAAATAGGAGCAGAATAGGAGATTAACCTTCCAGCTGAAAAAGATTAGCACTTAAATCATTGGCCTCACAATCTCCAGCAACAAAAAGAAGGGTTATTCCACCATCCTCTCCAATCCCCCCCTTACAATGATCTGGACATGGATTGGGCTCCAGCCGAGTCCAAGACCAGCCACAAGAGACAAGGGAAAAGGAAACTTCCTGAAAGCCTTAGAATTATGAAAAGTGACAGTGATATGGATGAACTAGTGACTGGCTGTGTGGAGGGCGACTCAGATGAGACAGAGATGACCCATCTTATTCAACCTGCTCAGAGGGATGGGGATTTGGTTTCATCACCACTACCACCACCGCCAGCTTCCATATTTGTAAGGCCCCCACTGAGACCGGCTTCCACCACTACCTCAGTTGAAGTACACACTGCAGAGAGGCAAACGACACACCCAACTACCTCCAGTTCTTCAGGCATTGGCAGTGGCACACTAAAAACGTTCCCCTCCCCAGTCTAGGGCTTCTTAACAACTAACAAGCAGGAGACTAACATTGCAATATGATCCATTTGCCACACAAGTGTTTGTCGAGGTAAGCCAGGTACATACTATGGTACTGGAGGCCACACGTCCTGTATGAAAATACATCATGAAATCCAGTGTGAGGAGCACTTGCAAAAGGTATCAGGTGGTTGTGATGAGAGAGGGAAAGAAGCTCCAATCACAGTGATAGAAGGAGGAGATGAAGAAGAAGAGGGTGACAGCTTTACCAAAGCAGCCCTGCCCCCTGCAGTGTGCCAGCATCTCCCACATCAGCAACCTCCAAATGGCACAAGACTAAGATGCAGACACCACTGCATACCATGAGTTCCCCAAGACGCACATTGAGTCTACCACCTCCTGATCCTCTCTGGAAGTCACCTGTGTCAGTGGCACCACAAAAGAAAAAAATCGAAGCTACTATTACAAGCATGTTTAGGCAGGAGGGACCCTACGAACACAACCATCCAACGGATCATTTGTACAACAGGAAGCTGGCTAAAATGTTAGCGCTGGACCTCCTCCCTTTTTCTTTTGTAGAAGGAGTGGACAGAATATTAGAATCCGTGGCAGCCATCTGCCTGAAATGAAAGGTTTCCTGTAGGACGTATTTTTCCAGAGTCACTGTTCTAGCATTCCATCATGATGTGATGCAAAAGGTTGGCTAAACTATGCAGCAGAGTGCTATTCACACTAGCCACCTGACAATAGACATGTGGACAAGTTGTCATGCAACTGATTACATTTGTATCACTGTACACTTGGGGGCAGATTTACGTTCCCTGGCGCATCCCTGCAAATCAGCAGGGATGCGCCAGGGAAGATGCGTCACGCAAGTTTGCCCTTGCGCCACCGCAGATGTGCCGCATTTACAATGCGGTGCATCGTGGCGCAAGGATAAGCAGATGCGTGACGCATCTGCCGGCGTAAGGTTGGCGCAGTGCTGAAGTTGTGTCGCAAGCGCGACGCAACTCCAGCACTGTTCCAACCTGCCCTATCCCTAACATGGTGCGTCACGCCTTACGCCTGCTTGAAGCAGGCGTAAGGATTTGACGCACCGGGTCGGAAAGTGACTGAGTGAAATCTAGTAGATTTCACTCAGCCACTTTGCGAGGCGTTCCTGCGCCGGAACGCCCCCTGCTCCAGAACGCCCACATGAAACCTGACGCAGGTTTCATGTGGCGCAGGGCTTACAACGTGACGCATCTCCCTAGATGCGTCACGTTGTAAATACCCCGCAGCATGGCGCTGGCTTTACGCCGCCGTTGCATCACAGAAGTGACGCAACGGCGGCGCAAAAGTGGCGCAAGGGGCTTGTAAATCTGCCCCCCGATTTCTTTTTTGTGTGCTAGGCAGAAGCTATCTGCAGGTCTCAGTGCTGGAGAAAGTTTGTATGGCTTTCTGCGGCACGCAACAGTAGTGATATTCACCATGGAGAAATCCCATACTGCAGCGAATATCTTGGAAGAATTTAACAGCAAGTCATTTGAATAGCTTTGACCCAGAGGTCTCAGAATTGGATTTGTTGCCACGGACAATAGCAGTAATTTAGTCAAAGCTATGGCAGATGGTGGATATTTCAGGGTCCTATGTTTGATGCATTGCATCAACCTGATTGTGCAGAAGTTTCTCAAAAAAGAAGAAACAGTTCAGCAACATACTGGCCACCTATAGAACAATCTGCACTCATTTCAGTCATTCTTTTAAAGCCTGGAAGCAGTTGGTGATCATTCAGCATGCTAATAGAGTACCGGTTCAAACCCTCATACAGGAGGTGCCAACATGTTGGAGCTCAACCTATTACATGTTGCAATGTCTGTTTGAGAAGTAAAGAACGATCATCAACTATGTCCTTCAAAGAGGTCGGGATGCAGCTGGCAAATCAATGACCATGGAGATAGAAAATTGGGGGGTAATAAAATGCCTGCCACAAATGCTACTTCCTTTTGAGGTTTTCACATGGGAAGTCAGCAAGGAGGACAGTACAATGAGGCAAGTAATCCCATTGTTGCATCTGACACAGGACCAGTTAAAAAAAAGTGTTGCAAAGGTTTGCTGGTGTAAAAAAGAAGTATATGAGTTGGTTCAGAGAGTAATCCTCTGCTTGGCTGTGAATACAAGGCTGCAAAGAGAGATCATGTCCTCCAAAGAGTACATCTGTGCCACAATACTTGGTCAAGGGTACATAAAAATACTGGTCACTTTCTTTGCCTTTTCATAAGGGGATGTTACAAGAGTTGGGTTGTTGAACAAGTGAGAGACCTGAAAGAAGACCAACTGGAAGTTAGAGTCCCAGTCAGAAGTACTGGAATGCAGCCTTGTCTCACAACAGCCAACACCTGAAACAACACCAGTGACAGAGTAATCAGACCCAACCTCTGTAATGGCGTGTTTTCAAGTGGCAGGGCTTAAGTCATGTGCAGAGGTAAAGGCAACAGAGGTCGAGCAAGTGGCAGGACCAATGACCATTCAGAGGATGGTTCAAGACTATCTGGATGATCCAAAAAAGGTCTACCAGGATCAAAACCTATAGGTATTGGTATGGGAAGCTGCACCAATGGCCAGAGCTCAGCAGGCTGGCAATATAATATCTGAGTGTGCGTTCAGTGCTGCTGGTGCAATAGTTACAGTCAGAAGGACCAGTCTCTTACCTCAAACTGTAGAGAGGTTGAGCATAAGTAAAATGAACCAACACTTCTTTCTTGAACTTATTTGGGACTCAGAGTCAGTCAGAGGACTACCCCAAGAGCCAAAAGAAGAAAGTTATGAACAATGCCTATCCACTTCAATGGGAAACAACATGACTATAAGAGGCCTACTCTGCCCTGTGTGCTGGAGAGAGAGATATATTGATTTGGAAAATGTAGAGTAGTGTGCTGGCTCAAATGTCAAACTCTTCTAATTAAGAGGTTGTGGACTGGGTGTGGGGGACTGGAACTGTAGACATGTCACATAATTGATGCACTCAGCTGTCATGACAGCTGACAGATGTGAGACTGATCAACAAAGGTCCATGCAGTTACTTGTCTGGGTTTGATACACAATTGTTCTCACTTCTCAGTTAATCACACATGACTACACCAGCGTATGCTCTTGCCTGCTCTTGGTCCTCATCCACCATGAAGGTTACCTTGTGCTTGACTCTACAACATGGGCAACATTTACTTTTTGCAATCCAAAGACCTTCTCTTCTTTTTCACGAAAGCACCATAACACGCCTGCTTAATTACTGAACCGGTTTAGTCTTGCACCCAAGACAGACATTCTGAGAAGAAGAATGCAGAAGCACCGTCCATTTTGACATTTATATATAGTATTATAGTTCTTTTCTTGACAATCACAATTTTTAGAACTGTGTGTGTTATCCCTAGTTTGTAGTTTGCATTTTTCAAACCTAGATGTCAGAATAAGTGGATAACTTGGGATTTTGGGGCTGAAGGACTGTTTGCAATGCATTTATTAACCAAACTGTGCTATTCCTTAATTTCCTCCCAGAACAAACTTGATGAAGATGTGCTGCTCATTGACCTGATGAATGTTGTTTTTGTCACACCTTTCCCCAAACCCGGTCCCATCCAGGCATCAAAGCCCTAACCCTCTTCTCCAGGCTGTGTGATATATTGAGGTGTGACCTACAAATTTACACCATAAATGAATCACACACTTGGTGGGGCGGATGTGGCCAAAGCAACACCATCTCACTGCAGGATATTGTTACCTGAACAAAAGCCCACATCAGCCTCACTTACCCACCCAGACAAGAAAGGAATAACATCCTCATAGTGCAAAGCCAGAACAATGACTGCCCCATGATAGGTAGAACTTGTGCACATTATCTGGCCTGATTCACCATTGTAAATCTATAATGTTGGTGTAAGTTTGCTCTTACAGTTTAATTGAACTAACAGAAACTTTACTATTACGAGTAGTAACCTTATGAGCTAACTAGTAGTAATAGTTACTCCTTTTAAAGAGTTAGGGATTACTTACTACTCACAAGGTTATTACTCATAAAGTTACTGGTTGATAAGTTACTAGTCGTAAACTTACACTGCAGAAGTAAACTAACACCAACGGCCATTTTTATCATTATATCACGAAAGGGCAGTAAATCACCTTGCTGCGCTGTGTAACAGGGAAAGGTAATTAATGCACTGTACTTAACATTGTACGACGGATTCCTTCGTGACGTTCCCAGCACTGATGCCTAATGTGCTTCCTAGCGCCAATGCAGGCACTCTTGCACCAAAAACAATCCCATAGGCATTTTCCTCTTTCTATGCGTGGTGCAGAATGCAGCACACATAGAAAGAGGCAAAAACAAGAAAAAATAAATAAATATATTACTCCTTGTCATGTCCCACCTGTGAGGGCGCAGTAATTTTGGCACATTTCCAGATCTACCACTTATGGTAAGTCTAGGAATTCATCAAAATCCATGGGTTTTGCATGGGAACACCCATGCACTACCCATGGAGCACCTCCCTTGTGCAGAGTAATGCAACGCAGTGATTTGCGCTGCATTGCATTACTCTGGATTTTTCAAACCACTCAGGCCCATGCAAGGTGGCCTTGAGTGGCTTGATAAATCTCATTTCAAGGTTTACATCGCTTTTGCACCCCATTGCGTGGTACAAAAGGTATGCAACCATTGACAAATATGGCCCCAAAAGTATAACTTCATCTTTGTGAATCAGTCCCTGCGTTGCTTACAAAATCTATGCCACATGGAGTCGCCAAACCTTCCCCTCACTCAAGGATTTGGTAAGCTTAGTATTCTTTTTAATACATTAAATAGTTACTTAGCTTGCTTAGAAGTTACTACTGCTAGTTTTTGTAATAGGATTGTTTTTTGTAATTGCACTCTTGTCTCAGTCTTTGATAACCCACTAACTCTGTGTTTTATTTCAGTCTAGTTGCCTGTGATAGATAATCTTCCTGAATAATCCTGCAGTTGGAGTTCATCGCAATTTGAATAGGTTGGAGTGGGACCTCACTTTGTGGTGTCTTCCCTGTTTGCACTAGAACACTAATACTACAATCATTAATAAGTCCCTTTTGGGAAACCGTACAATAAGGATTGGGAAGAATGCGAGAGGCAGCTACCAAGAACATAAAGAACTAGTTAATAACTTAGTACTGAAGTTGTCCTTTGGAAGGAGAGATAATTTTACATTTTTGTGGATGTTGTTGGCAGGCCCCAATAGTGGTCGATAGTTACAGAGGGTAGGAAAAGGGCAGTAACTACACTAACTAGTATGCAGTATTATTGATAGGTGGCTAGGTGCTGTAAAACCTCATCAAGCAAAAGGAGTGAAACAGAGATAACCACTTTTTTGTTTCCTGACAGTGCCACTCTGGTGGTGTGGTATAATTAATTACTGGACTGCAGGAAGAAGTACGTAACCTACTGAAGAATACATACATGACAGGGGACATAAGGTAGGGAAAGTCAAGGGGAAAAAGTTGATTTATAATGTGTGACAATTTCATGGGAGAGCTTCTCCTTGCACTCTCGTGTCAAAACCACAATGTTATAATCTGCCAACTAGCAATTGGAAGACAGATAACAAAAAAGAAAAAAAAGTAAAACCAATTGATTTATTTTTTTACATTTCAAACCAACCCTCTCCACCCACAACAGGCCCACACCCCAAAGCAAAAAAATGTCCTTTCTACCCTTTTCCCAACTTTCCATCCTCTCCACCCACAACATGTCCGCTCACCAAAACAAATGTTAAAGAAAAAAGGGCTTTGAGGGCATCCAGTTCTCCTAAGCCATGTTCTGCTGACCGTTCCAGAGCAGTGCCATCTCACTCCTCAGCTGGACCGTCTCATGTCTGAAATGCGCCAGCTGTCATAGAGCGTGGTGGAGGAGGGAATCGGATGATGATGACGGGGAGGGTGTTGGTACGGACAACAGCAGACCCCGGCTGAAGTGTGGTGGCGGCAAGTTGGAGGTAGATCTGGCCGGCATCCTAGGAGCTGGTGGACTGTGCCTCCTCCTCTTCTTCCTCCTGGGCCACCAGCTGATGATATTTGGGAGTCGTGGTCTCCAACTTTGGCTGACACAGCTGGGCAGCTATCCATGATGGCGGTTGCTGCATGCCAGCTTCAGCAACAGGAGTAGAAATATCAATAAAGCAAGATCAAAAAACACAAATTGTGATGCTCAGCGCAAAAACTTGTTTATACTGTCTATAATGGTACAGTAGCAGAACATTGCTAGTTCCCTAGAGCCATTCGAATTTAATTTGGATGTGATGATTGATTACTCACAGCCTGGACCAAGTTTTTCTGGCCCATGGCTCACATGATAGCACTGACTTCAAATAATTAAGCAAGAATACCAACATAATCAAAACACGATTTTTGTTTAAAATATTTCATAGTAAAACTGAATAGACACCTTATGTGTGTTAATAAATGAATTACCTGCATGAATGTGAAAGGCATATAGATATATATATTTGGTGTGCTTTTCATTTGGATATATCGCGGCCCGCACCGGGTCGCGGAGAGCCCCTGCCGCGGAAGAGCGGGTCCGGTGTTATTACTTCGAATGGCCCTATGGAGCAACTTGACGTTTTCCCTGGTACAGAATAGCACAGCAACTACCGGGACCAACACGAGCAACCCACTGTGGGATTTATTTGTGACAAGGAGAAATGAGCAGCAATATCTACTATAGAAAAAACTGCAAGTACCAGACTGCACAGCAGAGACGCCAGTAGGCGGGACTCATGAACACGATATATTCATTCATCTCGCTGCTCCTCCCAACATGCCATTTCCCAAGATCAAGGGCACGGTGATGCCCGAAACGCGTTGGAACTTTTATGGCGACTTTTGCCCGAGTTTGTCAAGGTTTAGCTGTGCTGCCAGAGGAATAAACGAATTGTACACGGATGCGTGTGGGCCTCCAACTGTTGGTGTGCTTTTCATTTGGATATATCGCGGCCCGCACCGGGTCGCGGAGAGCCCCTGCCGCGGAAGAGAGGGTCCGGTGTTATTACTTCGAATGGCACCTATGGAGCAACGTGACGTTTTCCCTGGTACAGAATAGCACAGCAACTACCGGGACCAACACGAGCAACCCACTGTGGGATTTATTTGTGACAAGGAGAAATGAGCAGCAATATCTACTATAGAAAAAACTGCAAGTACCAGACTGCACAGCAGAGACGCCAGTAGGCGGGACTCATGAACACGATATATTCATTCATCTCGCTGCTCTTCCCAACATGCCATTTCCCAAGATGAAAGGCACGGTGATGCCCGAAACGCGTTGGAACTTTTATGGCGACTTTTGCCCGAGTTTGTCAAGGTTTAGCTGTGCTGCCAGAGGAATAAACGAATTGTACACGGATGCGTGTGGGCCTCCAACTGTTGGTGTGCTTTTCATTTGGATATATCGCGGCCCGCACCGGGTCGCGGAGAGCCCCTGCCACGGAAGAGCGGGTCCGGTGTTATTACTTCGAATGGCACCTATGAAGCAACGTGACGTTTTCCCTGGTACAGAATAGCACAGCAACTACCGGGACCAACACGAGAAACACACTGTGGGATTTATTTGTGACAAGGAGAAATGAGCAGCAATATCTACTATAGAAAAACTGCAAGTACCAGACTGCACAGCAGAGACGCCAGTAGGCGGGACTCATGAACACGATATATTCATTCATCTCGCTGCTCCTCCCAACATGCCATTTCCCAAGATGAAGGGCACGGTGATGCCCGAAACGCGTTGGAACTTTTATGGCGACTTTTGCCCGAGTTGGTCAAGGTTTAGCTGTGCTGCCAGAGGAATAAACGAATTGTACACGGATGCATGTGGGCCTCCAACTGTTGGTGTGCTTTTCATTTGGATATATCGCGGCCCGCACCGGGTCGCGGAGAGCCCCTGCCACGGAAGAGCGGGTCCGGTGTTATTACTCGAATGGCACCTATGGAGCAATGTGACGTTTTCCCTGGTACAGAATACCACAGCAACTACCGGGACCAACACGAGCAACCCACTGTGGGATTTATTTGTGACAAGGAGAAATGAGCAGCAATATCTACTATAGAAAAAACTGCAAGTACCAGACTGCACAGCAGAGACGCCAGTAGGCGGGACTCATGAACACGATATATTCATTCATCTCGCTGCTCCTCCCAACATGCCATTTCCCAAGATGAAGGGCACGGTGATGCCTGAAACGCGTTGGAACTTTTATGGCGACTTTTGCCCAAGTTTGTCAAGGTTTAGCTGTGCTGCCAGAGGAATAAACGAATTGTACACGGATGCGTGTGGGCCTCCAACTGTTGGTGTGCTTTTCATTTGGATATATCGAGGCCCGCACCGGGTCGCGGAGAGCCCCTGCCGCGGAAGAGCGGGTCCGGTGTTATTACTTCGAATGGCACCTATGGAGCAACGTGACGTTTTCCCTGGCACAGAATAGCACAGCAACTACCGGGACCAACACGAGCAACCCACTGTGGGATTTATTTGTGACAAGGAGAAATGAGCAGCAATATCTACTATAGAAAAACTGCAAGTACCAGACTGCACAGCAGAGACGCCAGTAGGCGGGACTCATGAACACGATATATTCATTCATCTCGCTGCTCCTCCCAACATGCCATTTCCCAAGATGAAGGGCACGGTGATGCCCGAAACGCGTTGGAACTTTTATGGCGACTTTTGCCAGAGTTTGTCAAGGTTTAGCTGTGCTGCCAGAGGAATAAACGAATTTTACACGGATGCGTGTGGGCCTCCAACTGTTGGTGTGCTTTTCATTTGGATATATCGCGGCCCGCACCGGGTCGCGGAGTGCCCCTGCCGCGGAAGAGCGGGTCCGGTGTTATTACTTCGAATGGCACCTATGGAGCAATGTGACGTTTTCCCTGGTACAGAATAGCACAGCAACTACCGGGACCAACACGAGAAACCCACTGTGGGATTTATTTGTGACAAGGAGAAATGAGCAGCAATATCTACTATAGAAAAAACTGCAAGTACCAGACTGCACAGCAGAGACGCCAGTAGGCGGGACTCATGAACACGATATATTCATTCATCTCGCTGCTCCTCCCAACATGCCATTTCCCAAGATGAAGGGCACGGTGATGCCCGAAACGCGTTGGAACTTTTATGGCGACTTTTGCCCGAGTTTGTCAAGGTTTAGCTGTGCTGCCAGAGGAATAAACGAATTGTACACGGATGCGTGTGGGCCTCCAACTGTTGGTGTGCTTTTCATTTGGATATATCGCGGCCCGCACCGGGTCGCTGGAGAGCCCCTGCCGCGGAAGAGCGGGTCCGGTGTTATTACTTCGAATGGCACCTATGGAGCAACGTGACGCTTTCCCTGGTACAGAATAGCACAGCAACTACCGGGACCAACACGAGCAACCCACTGTGGGATTTATTTGTGACAAGGAGAAATGAGCAGCAATATCTACTATAGAAAAACTGCAAGTACCAGACTGCACAGCAGAGACGCCAGTAGGCGGGACTCATGAACACGATATATTCATTCATCTCGCTGCTCCTCCCAACATGCCATTTCCCAAGATCAAGGGCACGGTGATGCCCGAAACGCGTTGGAACTTTTATGGCGACTTTTGCCTGAGTTTGTCAAGGTTTAGCTGTGCTGCCAGAGGAATAAACGAATTGTACACGGATGCGGGTGGGCCTCCAACTGTTGGTGTGCTTTTCATTTGGATATATCGCGGCCCGCACCGGGTCGCGGAGAGCCCCTGCCGCGGAAGAGCGGGTCCGGTGTTATTACTTCGAATGGCACCTATGGAGCAACGTGACGTTTTCCCTGGTACAGAATAGCACAGCAACTACCGGGACCAACACGAGCAACCCACTGTGGGATTTATTTGTGACAAGGAGAAATGAGCAGCAATATCTACTATAGAAAAACTGCAAGTACCAGACTGCACAGCAGAGACGCCAGTAGGCGGGACTCATGAACACGATATATTCATTCATCTCGCTGCTCCTCCCAACATGCCATTTCCCAAGATGAAGGGCACGGTGATGTCCGAAACGCGTTGGAACTTTTATGGCGACTTTTGCCCGAGTTTGTCAAGGTTTAGCTGTGCTGCCAGAGGAATAAACGAATTGTACACGGATGCGTGTGGGCCTCCAACTGTTGGTGTGCTTTTCATTTGGATATATCGCGGCCCGCACCGGGTCGCGGAGAGCCCCTGCCGCGGAAGAGCGGGTCCAGTGTTATTACTTCGAATGGCACCTATGGAGCAACGTGACGTTTTCCCTGGTACAGAATAGCACAGCAACTACCGGGACCAACACGAGCAACCCACTGTGGGATTTATTTGTGACAAGGAGAAATGAGCAGCAATATCTACTATAGAAAAACTGCAAGTACCAGACTGCACAGCAGAGACGCCAGTAGGCGGGACTCATGAACACGATATATTCATTCATCTCGCTGCTCCTCCCAACATGCCATTTCCCGAGATGAAGGGCACGGTGATGCCCGAAACGCATTGGAACTTTTATGGCGACTTTTGCCCGAGTTTGTCAAGGTTTAGCTGTGCTGCCAGAGGAATAAACGAATTGTACACGGATGCGTGTGGGCCTCCAACTGTTGGTGTGCTTTTCATTTGGATATATCGCGGCCCGCACCGGGTCGCTGGAGAGCCCCTGCCGCGGAAGAGCGGGTCCGGTGTTATTACTTCGAATGGCACCTATGGAGCAACGTGACGCTTTCCCTGGTACAGAATAGCACAGCAACTACCGGGACCAACACGAGAAACCCACTGTGGGATTTATTTGTGACAAGGAGAAATGAGCAGCAATATCTACTATAGAAAAACTGCAAGTACCAGACTGCACAGCAGAGACGCCAGTAGGCGGGACTCATGAACACGATATATTCATTCATCTCGCTGCTCCTCCCAACATGCCATTTCCCAAGATCAAGGGCACGGTGATGCCCGAAACGCGTTGGAACTTTTATGGCGACTTTTGCCCGAGTTTGTCAAGGTTTAGCTGTGCTGCCAGAGGAATAAACGAATTGTACACGGATGCGTGTGGGCCTCCAACTGTTGGTGTGCTTTTCATTTGGATATATCGCGGCCCGCACCGGGTCGCGGAGAGCCCCTGCCGCGGAAGAGAGGGTCCGGTGTTATTACTTCGAATGGCACCTATGGAGCAACGTGACGCTTTCCCTGGTACAGAATAGCACAGCAACTACCGGGACCAACACGAGCAACCCACTGTGGGATTTATTTGTGACAAGGAGAAATGAGCAGCAATATCTACTATAGAAAAACTGCAAGTACCAGACTGCACAGCAGAGACGCCAGTAGGCGGGACTCATGAACACGATATATTCATTCATCTCGCTGCTCTTCCCAACATGCCATTTCCCAAGATGAAAGGCACGGTGATGCCCGAAACGCGTTGGAACTTTTATGGCGACTTTTGCCCGAGTTTGTCAAGGTTTAGCTGTGCTGCCAGAGGAATAAACGAATTGTACACGGATGCGTGTGGGCCTCCAACTGTTGGTGTGCTTTTCATTTGGATATATCGCGGCCCGCACCGGGTCGCGGAGAGCCCCTGCCACGGAAGAGCGGGTCCGGTGTTATTACTTCGAATGGCACCTATGAAGCAACGTGACGTTTTCCCTGGTACAGAATAGCACAGCAACTACCGGGACCAACACGAGAAACACACTGTGGGATTTATTTGTGACAAGGAGAAATGAGCAGCAATATCTACTATAGAAAAACTGCAAGTACCAGACTGCACAGCAGAGACGCCAGTAGGCGGGACTCATGAACACGATATATTCATTCATCTCGCTGCTCCTCCCAACATGCCATTTCCCAAGATGAAGGGCACGGTGATGCCCGAAACGCGTTGGAACTTTTATGGCGACTTTTGCCCGAGTTGGTCAAGGTTTAGCTGTGCTGCCAGAGGAATAAACGAATTGTACACGGATGCATGTGGGCCTCCAACTGTTGGTGTGCTTTTCATTTGGATATATCGCGGCCCGCACCGGGTCGCGGAGAGCCCCTGCCACGGAAGAGCGGGTCCGGTGTTATTACTTCGAATGGCACCTATGGAGCAATGTGACGTTTTCCCTGGTACAGAATACCACAGCAACTACCGGGACCAACACGAGCAACCCACTGTGGGATTTATTTGTGACAAGGAGAAATGAGCAGCAATATCTACTATAGAAAAACTGCAAGTACCAGACTGCACAGCAGAGACGCCAGTAGGCGGGACTCATGAACACGATATATTCATTCATCTCGCTGCTCCTCCCAACATGCCATTTCCCAAGATGAAGGGCACGGTGATGCCTGAAACGCGTTGGAACTTTTATGGCGACTTTTGCCCAAGTTTGTCAAGGTTTAGCTGTGCTGCCAGAGGAATAAACGAATTGTACACGGATGCGTGTGGGCCTCCAACTGTTGGTGTGCTTTTCATTTGGATATATCGAGGCCCGCACCGGGTCGCGGAGAGCCCCTGCCGCGGAAGAGCGGGTCCGGTGTTATTACTTCGAATGGCACCTATGGAGCAACGTGACGTTTTCCCTGGCACAGAATAGCACAGCAACTACCGGGACCAACACGAGCAACCCACTGTGGGATTTATTTGTGACAAGGAGAAATGAGCAGCAATATCTACTATAGAAAAACTGCAAGTACCAGACTGCACAGCAGAGACGCCAGTAGGCGGGACTCATGAACACGATATATTCATTCATCTCGCTGCTCCTCCCAACATGCCATTTCCCAAGATGAAGGGCACGGTGATGCCCGAAACGCGTTGGAACTTTTATGGCGACTTTTGCCAGAGTTTGTCAAGGTTTAGCTGTGCTGCCAGAGGAATAAACGAATTTTACACGGATGCGTGTGGGCCTCCAACTGTTGGTGTGCTTTTCATTTGGATATATCGCGGCCCGCACCGGGTCGCGGAGTGCCCCTGCCGCGGAAGAGCGGGTCCGGTGTTATTACTTCGAATGGCACCTATGGAGCAATGTGACGTTTCCCTGGTACAGAATAGCACAGCAACTACCGGGACCAACACGAGAAACCCACTGTGGGATTTATTTGTGACAAGGAGAAATGAGCAGCAATATCTACTATAGAAAAAACTGCAAGTACCAGACTGCACAGCAGAGACGCCAGTAGGCGGGACTCATGAACACAATATATTCATTCATCTCGCTGCTCCTCCCAACATGCCATTTCCCAAGATGAAGGGCACGGTGATGCCCGAAACGCGTTGGAACTTTTATGGCGACTTTTGCCCGAGTTTGTCAAGGTTTAGCTGTGCTGCCAGAGGAATAAACGAATTGTACACGGATGCGTGTGGGCCTCCAACTGTTGGTGTGCTTTTCATTTGGATATATCGCGGCCCGCACCGGGTCGCGGAGAGCCCCTGCCGCGGAAGAGCGGGTCCGGTGTTATTACTTCGAATGGCACCTATGGAGCAACGTGACGTTTTCCCTGGTACAGAATAGCACAGCAACTACCGGGACCAACACGAGCAACCCACTGTGGGATTTATTTGTGACAAGGAGAAATGAGCAGCAATATCTACTATAGAAAAACTGCAAGTACCAGACTGCACAGCAGAGACGCCAGTAGGCGGGACTCATGAACACGATATATTCATTCATCTCGCTGCTCCTCCCAACATGCCATTTCCCAAGATCAAGGGCACGGTGATGCCCGAAACGCGTTGGAACTTTTATGGCGACTTTTGCCTGAGTTTGTCAAGGTTTAGCTGTGCTGCCAGAGGAATAAACGAATTGTACACGGATGCGGGTGGGCCTCCAACTGTTGGTGTGCTTTTCATTTGGATATATCGCGGCCCGCACCGGGTCGCGGAGAGCCCCTGCCGCGGAAGAGCGGGTCCGGTGTTATTACTTCGAATGGCACCTATGGAGCAACGTGACGTTTTCCCTGGTACAGAATAGCACAGCAACTACCGGGACCAACACGAGCAACCCACTGTGGGATTTATTTGTGACAAGGAGAAATGAGCAGCAATATCTACTATAGAAAAAACTGCAAGTACCAGACTGCACAGCAGAGACGTCAGTAGGCGGGACTCATGAACACGATATATTCATTCATCTCGCTGCTCCTCCCAACATGCCATTTCCCAAGATGAAGGGCACGGTGATGTCCGAAACGCGTTGGAACTTTTATGGCGACTTTTGCCCGAGTTTGTCAAGGTTTAGCTGTGCTGCCAGAGGAATAAACGAATTGTACACGGATGCGTGTGGGCCTCCAACTGTTGGTGTGCTTTTCATTTGGATATATCGCGGCCCGCACCGGGTCGCGGAGAGCCCTGCCGCGGAAGAGCGGGTCCAGTGTTATTACTTCGAATGGCACCTATGGAGCAACGTGACGTTTTCCCTGGTACAGAATAGCACAGCAACTACCGGGACCAACACGAGCAACCCACTGTGGGATTTATTTGTGACAAGGAGAAATGAGCAGCAATATCTACTATAGAAAAAACTGCAAGTACCAGACTGCACAGCAGAGACGCCAGTAGGCGGGACTCATGAACACGATATATTCATTCATCTCGCTGCTCCTCCCAACATGCCATTTCCCGAGATGAAGGGCACGGTGATGCCCGAAACGCATTGGAACTTTTATGGCGACTTTTGCCCGAGTTTGTCAAGGTTTAGCTGTGCTGCCAGAGGAATAAACGAATTGTACACGGATGCGTGTGGGCCTCCAACTGTTGGTGTGCTTTTCATTTGGATATATCGCGGCCCGCACCGGGTCGCGGAGAGCCCCTGCCGCGGAAGAGCGGGTCCGGTGTTATTACTTCGAATGGCACCTATGGAGCAACGTGACGTTTTCCCTGGTACAGAATAGCACAGCAACTACCGGGACCAACACGAGAAACCCACTGTGGGATTTATTTGTGACAAGGAGAAATGAGCAGCAATATCTACTATAGAAAAAACTGCAAGTACCAGACTGCACAGCAGAGACGCCAGTAGGCGGGACTCATGAACACGATATATTCATTCATCTCGCTGCTCCTCCCAACATGCCATTTCCCAAGATGAAGGGCACGGTGATGCCCGAAACGCGTTGGAACTTTTATGGTGACTTTTGCCCGAGTTTGTCAAGGTTTAGCTGTGCTGCCAGAGGAATAAACGAATTGTACACGGATGCTTGTGGGCCTCCAACTGTTGGTGTGCTTTTCATTTGGAGATATATATATATATATATATATATATATATATATATATATGTATAAACAGTTATCCCCATATGAGGCTGCACTTGAAAAAACCAGGCGGTCCCTGCAAGTTGTAGCAGTTTCCTTTATTTCAAAATTTCGGTCATCACAGCATTTGTCCAATTCACAGCCCTACGCGTTTCAAAGCTCCTGCTTCTTGCTCACGGGCACACTGCGATGTTGAATAGGCAGAAAACCATTAGCCACACCAGAGGGCGTAACCTACTAAAGGATATAAAGCTGTGACTCATTTCACTCTCGTTTTTCTGCCTATTCAACATCGCAGTGTGCCCGTGAGCAAGAAGCAGGAGCTTTGAAACGCGTAGGGCTGTGAATTGGACAAATGCTGTGATGACCGAAATTTTGAAATAAAGGAAACTGCTACAACTTGCAGGGACCGCCTGGTTTTTTCAAGTGCAGCCTCATATGGGGATAACTGTTTATACATATATATATATATATATATATACGTATATATATATATATATATATATATATTACCTACTGGCGGTCGCCAGTAGGTAGTTATAGTTAGGACCTATTTTCCATAGGAAATTCACAACATTCTATTCCCAATAACTTTGGCGCCGGTCAACGAATCTTCGCGAAATTTTCAAAACTCGTGGGGCGCTCCGGTCCGCTCCTATATTGAAAGTTTTGGGGTGATTCGGCAAGCGGGGACCGAGAAAAAAGGGGATCCCAAAACGTGTTTTCTCCATGTTATTTTCCATAGGAAACTTTAGACAAAGCTACAGCTCGAACTGCTTGAACGGAATTACACCAAATTTTGCAAAAAGGTAGCCCTTGGTTCAGAAAGAGCCCTTTATGTTAAATGGTGTAAATCCGTTCAGTAGTTGCTGAGAAATTCAAAAAATAAGAGTCAAAAAATCAATTTCCCATAGGGAAGTTTGTGCAAGGCTACAGCGGAAACTACTGAACGGATTTACCCCAAATTTGGCATAAAGGTACTGCTTGGCTCAGAAAGCGACCTTTTCAAAAATGGTGTAAATCCGTTAAGTAGTTTTTTAAATATTAAAGGAAAAATAACTATATATATCTGGGCGGAGCCTAACCACACATGTCATCGTGAGATCTGATTGGCTGTCAGCACTTTATCCAAGAAGTGTTGGCAGCCATCTTGGGACCAATATACATGATAGCACGCCAATGAAATGCATTGTAGTGAATAGAAGATTTTGAGGGTCACCAAAAGGAGAACTATAAAGGGTGATAACAGACTTTAGTTACATTAGAATTCATTGGTTGATGGTACCATACTAATTTTAGGAATTGTGGTGTGTTCTAGGGTGATTTTACCCTGTGAAAAACCTTCTGCTTGGATTTCATGAATCATGTTTGAGAGAAAACAATTTTCTCATGCTTGTCCCACAGAGGTTTGGAAGGTGCTCCAGAAGCTAAAATGAGAGCATATTTTCTGTAAATTCACATTATCTTTCTCAGTCATGTGAGAATGAAGTCTGACATTCTCAGTAAAACATGTAAATCCAACAAGGGCAGAGACTGTCAGTTGATTCCTTTGTGTTTTACTGCAGCTTCCCAGAGTGTTCTTAAGAACAACTAGAGCGCTAACAACCTTACCTATGACAAAAGTATGGCACACCTGAAGCCATCTTGATTGGAATAAACTGGTAACACTTAAAACATTTAATTTAAAAAGGAACAAAATGATGGGGTTCATTTTGTCTTAGAAATTATGGTTAGTGCTGTAGAAAGAAAAATTAGGACATGTTTTAAGTGAGATCTCAAATATCTTCCTGTTATATTTCAATAGGAGCAGCCTGCCAGTTGATTCCTTTGTGTTCTACTGCAGCTTCACAGAGTGTTCTAAAGAACAACTAGAGCGCTAACAGTCTTACTTATGACAAAATTGATTCATCTTCTCACACCCTAATGTAACCTTTGATACACCAACTCTAAATAACAGACTGCCATTCTCAAAACCATAGACACTCCAGCAGCAATAACTACTTACCCACTCACTGATTCTTAGGTCTAAACACATATCCACTCACTCACCCGTACAGTCACTCATACTTACAATCACTCAGTATAGGACTATCAGTGACGTCATCAGTGATGTCATGTGAGATGTCATCAGTGATGTCATCAGTGATGTCACTGACCATGTCATGAGTGATGTCATATGTGACGTCATCAGCAGTGCATTGTGGGGGCCCGAGTTATAGTTAGCTGAACTAACTATAACGGGGGAATTTCTCTGGTTTTGTACGAGTGAAATGTCCAACTAACTATAACTTTCCCTAAAACCTATGTTTTTTCCAGTGAATTTCTAAGGTTTTTTAAATGCTAATTTCTAACTATAACGTGCCTGAAACCTATGGTTTTTTCAGTGAATATATATATATATATATATCTAGATATATATATATAGATATATATAGATATATATTATCTACTGGCGGTCACCAGTAGATAGTTATAGTTACAACCTATTATCCATAGGAAATCCGCGACATTCTATTTGAAATAACTCTCTTGCCGGTTGACGTATCTTCGCAAAATTTTCAAACTTTATGGCCTGCTCCGGTCCGCTCCTACCCTGAAAGTCTCGGGGGATTCGTCAAGCGGGGTCGAGAAAAAGGGGGTCCCAAAACGCGTTTTCCCCATGCAATTTTCCATAGGAAACTTTAGACACGGCTACAGCCCGAACTGCTGAACGGAATTACACCAAATTTGGCAAAGAGGTAGTTCTTGGTTCAGAAAGAACCCTTTTGTTAAATGGTGTAAATCCGTTCAGTAGTTGCTGAGAAAATCAAAAGTAAAAAGATAGTGATATCTAGGGCCGCGGATCCTCCCGAGCACGAGCTGCATGTTAATTGGTTGTCAGCTGGCTGTCAACATTCCGATTCAGGAAAGTTGGCAGCCATTTTGTCCCTCGGTAGAACCGAGGGACAGAAACAAGTGCGCAAAGCGCACAAAGGGGGCAGGGTAGAAACACCCTGACCCCTAGGTCTGCTCAGGGGTCCCACAAGGACCCCCTGGGCAAACATTTTTTATTTTTTTTAAAAAATCGGCAGGATGCGCTCAGGGAGCACGAACCCTGCCGAAAAAAAAATCGAAGCGCGGTCTCTCGCGCTTCGATGTTGATTAGCCCCGGGTGGGCCAAGTCCCGGGGGCATGCTGGGGGGGTTAATTTTATGTGTGGGGGCCTCTAAGGGCCCTCCAAGCCCCGGGGACCACCACCTCCCCGGGGCTTCTTTTTTTAAATTAAAAACCTGTGTGGGGGGCTCCAGCCCCCACACGCCCGGGACCACCACCTCCCCGGGGCACTAAGAAAAATTAAAATGGGGGTCCGTTTTGGACCCCTAAGCCCCGGGGACCACCACCTCCCCGGGGCTGTGCTGATGTAGGGAGGGGGCCGCGCGGCCCCCTCCTGGAGCCTGTGGTGGCCCTGGGGACCGCCACCCCCAGGGCCGGCTCCTGCAGTGTCCCGGGGTGCCTGCCCCCGGGACACTGCTGCTTGCAATGACAGGACGGGAGCCTCGCGGCTCCCGTCCTGTCATTGCAAACTGCTTTGGATATTGGAAGAGAGAGCAGGGAAACCTGCTCTCTCTTCCAATATCCAAAGCCGATTGCTTTTCCACATGGGGAGCAGCATGTTAGCTGCTCCCCATGTGGAACAGCAATGCCGGCTCCCAAGGGACGTGGGGAGCCGGCGGGACTGTGGGGGCTTCGGGACCCCCCACAGTCCCCAACGAGAGGCCAGGCCCCGGGGGATGGGGTCCCCGGGGCCATAAGTGGCCACGGAGGGGGGCCACGCAGCCCCCTCCCCAAAGGAAAAAAAAAAAAAAAGTGCAAGGCCGGCCCCGGGGGATGGGGTCCCCGGGGCCTTAAATGGCCTGAGGAGGGGGCCACGCAGCCCCCTCCAAATAAGAAAAAAGAGGCCATGCCCCGGGGGATGGTGTCCCCGGGGCCAATACATGCCCAGCGAAGGGGGCCACGCGGCCCCCTTCCCCGTTTTTTATTTTATTTTAATAAAAAAAAAGGGGTAAGGCCCTGGGGGATGGGGTCCCCAGGGCCTAAAAATAGGAAAAAGGAAGGGGGGCCACACAGCCCCCCTTCAGGGGGAAAAAAAAAACAAAAAACGATCGGGCCCGCAGGCCCCGCCCCCTTCCTTCACCACTCTGCAAACGCGCCCCCTGGCGCGTTTGCAGAGGGGGGACGAATTCCCCTTGAATACTGGGGGTCCCTGGGGGCCAACTAGCCCACCAGGAACCTCCAGTATGCGCCAGGGGGCTGCCTTGCAGAGAGGTGTACAGAGGCCACGCCCCTTTTTACACCTCTCTGCAACGCAGCTCTGTGGCGCTTTTGGGAGGTATATGGTGGGCTAGTTGCACCCCAGGGACCCTCAGGATTCAAGGGGAGTTAATCCCCCGACTTAAAACGCGCCACGGGGCACGTTTGCACAGTGGTGAAGAGAGGGGGCGGGGCTTCAGGTGACATGTGTGCAAACAGGCCCCGTGGCTCATTTTAAGATGCGGAATTAAATCCCCTTCAATCCTGAGGGTCCCTGGGGGCCAACTAGCCCAACAGGTACGTCCAGAAAGCGCCACAGAGCTGCGTTGCAGAGAGGTGTAAAAGGGGTGTGGCCTCTGTACATGTCTCTGCAACGCAGCCCCTGGCGCATACTGGAGGTTCCTGGTGGGCTAGTTGACCCGTAGGGACCCTCATGATTCAAGGGGACTTAATCCCCCAACTTAAAACGCGCCACGGGGCGCGTTTGCACAGATGTTACCTCAGGCCCCGCCCCCTCCCTTCACCATTGTGCAAATATTCCTCTAAAATCAGCCGAAATCTGAATTCTGATTTACTCACCTGTTATCAGGAGAGACCTCAGTGCTGCATCTTTCAGCACAGTACTGGTCCTGAAAAGTAATTTTAACCGTACTTACCGGTAACTTGAATTTCCTTCATAGGCTAACATTGACTGGTTTCACTTGGAAATTCTTCTAAGTGTGGAGTTTTGGAACTTTAAAATATTCCTCTAAAATCAGCCGAAATACGAATTCCGATTTACTCACCTGTTATCAGGAGAGACCTCAGTGCTGCATCTTTCAGCCCAGTACTGATCCTCGAAAGTAATTTTAACCGTACTTACCAGTAACTTGAATTTCCTTCCATAGGATATCATTGCCTGCTTTTTGCTGAAAAAGTTTCTAAGTGTTGATTTTTGAAACATACAAATATTCCTCTAAAATCAGCCGAAATCCGAATTCTGATTTACTCACCTGTTATCAGGAGAGACCTCAGTGCTGCATCTTTCAGCCCAGTACTGGTCCTGAAAAGTAATTTTAATCGTACTTACCAGTAACTTGAATTTCCTTCCATAGGCTAACATTGACTGGTTTCACTTGGAAATTCTTCTAAGTGTGGAGTTTTGGAACTTTAAAATATTCCTCTAAAATCAGCCGAAATACGAATTCCGATTTACTCACCTGTTATCAGGAGAGACCTCAGTGCTGCATCTTTCAGCCCAGTACTGATCCTCAAAAGTAATTTTAACCGTACTTACCAGTAACTTGAATTTCCTTCCATAGGCTAACATTGACTGGTTTCACTTGGAAATTCTTCTAAGTGTGGAGTTTTGGAACTTTAAAATATTCCTCTAAAATCAGCCGAAATCCGAATTCCGATTTACTCACCTGTTATCAGGAGAGACCTCAGTGCTGCATCTTTCAGCCCAGTACTGGTCCTGAAAAGTAATTTTAACCGTACTTACCGGTAACTTGAATTTCCTTCATAGGCTAACATTGACTGGTTTCACTTGGAAATTCTTCTAAGTGTGGAGTTTTGGAACTTTAAAATATTCCTCTAAAATCAGCCAAAATACGAATTCCGATTTACTCACCTGTTATCAGGAGAGACCTCAGTGCTGCATCTTTCAGCCCAGTACTGATCCTCAAAAGTAATTTTAACCGTACTTACCGGTAACTTGAATTTCCTTCATAGGCTAACATTGACTGGTTTCACTTGGAAATTCTTCTAAGTGTGGAGTTTTGGAACTTTAAAATATTCCTCTAAAATGAGCCGAAATACGAATTCCGATTTACTCACCTGTTATCAGGAGAGACCTCAGTGCTGCATCTTTCAGCCCAGTACTGATCCTCAAAAGTAATTTTAACCGTACTTACCAGTAACTTGAATTTCCTTCCATAGGATATCATTGCCTGCTTTTTGCTGAAAAAGTTTCTAAGTGTTGATTTTTGAAACATACAAATATTCCTCTAAAATCAGCCGAAATCCGAATTCTGATTTACTCACCTGTTATCAGGAGAGACCTCAGTGCTGCATCTTTCAGCCCAGTACTGGTCCTGAAAAGTAATTTTAATCGTACTTACCAGTAACTTGAATTTCCTTCCATAGGCTAACATTGACTGGTTTCACTTGGAAATTCTTCTAAGTGTGGAGTTTTGGAACTTTAAAATATTCCTCTAAAATCAGCCGAAATACGAATTCCGATTTACTCACCTGTTATCAGGAGAGACCTCAGTGCTGCATCTTTCAGCCCAGTACTGATCCTCAAAAGTAATTTTAACCGTACTTACCAGTAACTTGAATTTCCTTCCATAGGCTAACATTGACTGGTTTCACTTGGAAATTCTTCTAAGTGTGGAGTTTTGGAACTTTAAAATATTCCTCTAAAATCAGCCGAAATCCGAATTCCGATTTACTCACCTGTTATCAGGAGAGACCTCAGTGCTGCATCTTTCAGCCCAGTACTGGTCCTGAAAAGTAATTTTAACCGTACTTACCGGTAACTTGAATTTCCTTCATAGGCTAACATTGACTGGTTTCACTTGGAAATTCTTCTAAGTGTGGAGTTTTGGAACTTTAAAATATTCCTCTAAAATCAGCCAAAATACGAATTCCGATTTACTCACCTGTTATCAGGAGAGACCTCAGTGCTGCATCTTTCAGCCCAGTACTGATCCTCAAAAGTAATTTTAACCGTACTTACCGGTAACTTGAATTTCCTTCATAGGCTAACATTGACTGGTTTCACTTGGAAATTCTTCTAAGTGTGGAGTTTTGGAACTTTAAAATATTCCTCTAAAATGAGCCGAAATACGAATTCCGATTTACTCACCTGTTATCAGGAGAGACCTCAGTGCTGCATCTTTCAGCCCAGTACTGATCCTCAAAAGTAATTTTAACCGTACTTACCAGTAACTTGAATTTCCTTCCATAGGATATCATTGCCTGCTTTTTGCTGAAAAAGTTTCTAAGTGTTGATTTTTGAAACATACAAATATTCCTCTAAAATCAGCCGAAATCCGAATTCTGATTTACTCACCTGTTATCAGGAGAGACCTCAGTGCTGCATCTTTCAGCCCAGTACTGGTCCTGAAAAGTAATTTTAATCGTACTTACCAGTAACTTGAATTTCCTTCCGTAGGCTAACATTGACTGGTTTCACTTGGAAATTCTTCTAAGTGTGGAGTTTTTGAACTTTAAAATATTCCTCTAAAATCAGCCGAAATACGAATTCCGATTTACTCACCTGTTATCAGGAGAGACCTCAGTGCTGCATCTTTCAGCCCAGTACTGGTCCTGAAAAGTAATTTTAATCGTACTTACCAGTAACTTGAATTTCCTTCCATAGGCTAACATTGACTGGTTTCACTTGGAAATTCTTCTAAGTGTGGAGTTTTGGAACTTTAAAATATTCCTCTAAAATCAGCCGAAATCCGAATTCCGATTTACTCACCTGTTATCAGGAGAGACCTCAGTGCTGCATCTTTCAGCCCAGTACTGATCCTCAAAAGTAATTTTAACCGTACTTACCGGTAACTTGAATTTCCTTCATAGGCTAACATTGACTGGTTTCACTTGGAAATTCTTCTAAGTGTGGAGTTTTGGAACTTTAAAATATTCCTCTAAAATCAGCCGAAATACGAATTCCGATTTACTCACCTGTTATCAGGAGAGACCTCAGTGCTGCATCTTTCAGCCCAGTACTGATCCTCAAAAGTAATTTTAACCGTACTTACCGGTAACTTGAATTTCCTTCATAGGCTAACATTGACTGGTTTCACTTGGAAATTCTTCTAAGTGTGGAGTTTTGGAACTTTAAAATATTCCTCTAAAATAAGCCGAAATACGAATTCCGATTTACTAACCTGTTATCAGGAGAGACCTCAGTGCTGCATCTTTCAGCCCAGTACTGATCCTGAAAAGTAATTTTAACCGTACTTACCAGTAACTTGAATTTCCTTCCATAGGATATCATTGTCTGGTTTTCAGCAGAAAAGTTTCAAAGTGTCGATTTTCACAAACTACAAATATTCCTAAAAAATCGCCTGTATGACTTAAACGCATTCTTTCAACTGTTTACAGGAGATGCACCAGTGCTGGATCCAGGATCCAACACTGAGTAAGAAAAAGTAACGATAACAGTTTTTAACTTCTAAGTGAATTTCCTTCCATAGGATAACATTGGTGATTCTATGAGAAAAAGTTTCTAAGTGTGAACTTTTAAAGTACAATAATATTCCTTAAAAATCACGACTGTAACCAAAACGCTTTTACTCAACTGTTTACAGGAGATGTCCCAGGACTGAATCTAGGATCCAGTAATGTGGTTAGAAAAGTAATCCATAAAGTAACTAATTGCATTTAACTAGAAATTCACATTGAGCTGAATGTTGCATTGTGTTTGAAAATGTGTTGCCCATTGCAACAACTGTAACTACTGTACTTACAAGTCTATTGCCTATGTGCAAAGTAATTAAACTAAAGTAATTCATTCTGAGAAAGTATTTTTTGTAATGTAATGTATAATGTAATTACAATGTAATTTAAAAAACAAAATATGTAAAAAAAAATTGTTTCTAAAAAATTTGGAAATCAGTATGAAAAAAATTTATATAACAATTAATACATTTAAAAATTGTCATTTACAAATCCTTTGAAATTCACTGAAAAAACTGTAGGTTTCAGACATGTTATAGTTACAAATTAGCATTTAAAAAACCTTTGAAATTCACTGAAAAAACCATAGGTTTCAGGGACGTTATAGTTACAAATTAGCATTTAAAAAACCTTTGAAATTCACTGAAAAAACCATAGGTTTTAGGGACAGTTATAGTTAGTTGGACATTGCACTCGTACAAAACCCGTGAAATTCCCCCGTTATAGTTAGTCCAGCTAACTATAACTCGCGCCCCGCAATGCACTGCTGATGACGTCACATATTACATCACTCATGACATGGTCAGTGACATCACTGATGACATCACTGATGACATCTCAAATGACATCACTGATGACATCATCCACGTGATAATCTCATGCACCTCCTCACACCCTAATATAACCTTTGATACACCCACTCTAAATTACAGACTGCCATTCGCAAAACCATAGACACTCCAACACCAATAACTACATACCCACTCACTGATTCTTAGGTCTACGCACACATCCACTCACTCACCCGTACAGTCACTCATACTTACGGTCACTCAGTACAGGACTATCATATGCACTCATACTCCTATATAGACACTCAAACACCGCCACTCATCCATAGAGGTACTCACACACCTAGTCAGTCATGCAAATAATTAAACACACTACCATTTACTCACCTATACAGTTATACACACACCAGCTCACTTACTCATACAAATAGTAGCACATTCTTACGCTCTTATACAATCACTGATACAAGCACACACTCATCCATACAGCCACTATCACAATCACTCACTCTCGCTTATAGCTATTTATATACTCCAACACACATATATACTGCCTTTCACATATGTAGTTACTCACACATGTACCACTGGGACATACATTCACTCACTAACACACTCTTACACACACTTACCCACCCATACAGTCTATCACAGTTGCACTCTTGAAACCATCCACCCAGTGAATCACCCACTCACACATCTATGCACAGAGTTGCACACACCCTCCCACACAAACACTCAGGCATCCATACAGATACTCAGACAAGCATTCAATAACTCATATAGACACTCATGTAGCTATTCACAAACACATGCAGCCACTTACACAGCAACAGACAGACGGATACAGACATTCACCCAGTTTAGTCACTAACCCATGCATTCAGTAAGATACGTTAAATCACTCACTTATAGAGTCAGTCACGCACCTACTAAATCATCCATACAGACACTTACACACCCACTCATTCTTCAATACGTCTTTTCCTATATATATTAACAATATTTAAACTTTACAGAAACACACAGTCACTGGATGATGTCATCAGTGATGTCATCAGTGATGTCATTTGAGATGTCATCAGTGATGTCATCAGTGATGTCACTGACCATGTCATGAGTGATGTAATATGTGACGTCATCAGCAGTGCATTGCGGGGGCACGAGTTATAGTTAGCTGGACTAACTATAACGGGGAATTTCACGGGTTTTGTACGAGTGCAATGTCCAACTAACTATAACTGTCCCTAAAACCTATGGTTTTTTCAGTGAATATATATATATATATATATATATTTTCACTGAAAAAACCATAGGTTTTACAGACGTTATAGTTAGAAATTAGCATTTAAAAAACCTTTGAAATTCAATGAAAAAACCATACGTTTCAGGGCGTTATAGTTAGCTGGACATTTCACTCGTACAAAACCATAGAAATTCCACTGTTATAGTTAGTTCAGCTAACTATAACTCGTGCCCCGCAATGCACTGCTCATGACGTCACATATTACATCATTCATAGCATGGTCAGTGACATCACTGATGACATCACTGATGACATCTGAAATGACATCATTGATGACATCATCCAGTGACTGTGTGTTTCTGTAATTTTTAAATATGTTTTACATATATTCTTAGGTGTATTGAAGAATGAGTGGGTGTATAAGTGTCTGGATGGGGGATTTTACAGGGGTGTGGCTGATTGTATAAGTGAGTGATTAAACGTGTCTTACTGAATGCATGGGTTAGTGACTAAACTGTGTGAATTTGTGTATCAGTCTGTCTGTTGTTGTGTAAGCTGCTACATGGGTTGGTCAGTAGCTACATGAGTGTTTATATGGGTTATTGATTGTTTGCCTGAGTATTTGTATGGGAGACTGAGTGTGTGTGGGTGGGTTGGAGGTGTATGACTCTGTGCATTGATGTGTGAGTGGTTGATTCACTGGGTGTATGGGCTCAAGAGTACTTGTGGAAATAGCTGTATGAGTGGGTGAGTGTGTGTATGGGTGTGTTGGTGAGTGAATGGATGTCTCAGTGGTACATGTGTGAGTAACTACATATGTAAAAGGCAGTATATGTGAGTGATGCTGTATATAAATGAGTATATGTGAGAGTGAGTGATTGTGAGAGTGGCTGTATGGATGAGTGTCTACTTGTATCAGTGATTATATAAGAGAGTAATTATGCGTTAGTATCTGTATGAATTAGGGAGGTGGTGTGTGTATAACTGTATAGGTGAGTAAATGGGAGTGTGATTGATTCTTTGCATGAGTGACTAGGTGTGTGAGTAACTCCATGGATGAGTGGCGGTGTGTGAGTGTCTGAATAGGTGTATGAGTGCATATCATAGTGTTGTATTTATGAGTAACTGCATGTATAAGTGAATGTATGGGTGAATGAGTGGATGTGTGTGTAGACCTAGGAATGAAAGAGTGCGTATGTAGTAACTGGCATTGGTGTCTCGATGGTTTCGAAAATGGTAGTCTGTATTTTACAGTGGGTGTATTAAAGGTTATATTAGACTGTGAGGAGGTGCATCAGATTTTCACGTGGATGATGTCATCAGTGATGTCATTTCAGATGTCATCAGTGATGTCATCAGTGATGTCACTGACCATGCCATGAATGATGTAATATGTGACGTCATGAGCAGTGCATTGTGAGGCGCGAGTTATAGTTAGCTGAACTAACTATAACAGTGGAATTTCTATGGTTTTGTATGAGTAAAATGTCCAGCTAACTATAACGCCCCTGAAACCCATGGTTTTTTCAGTGAATTTATATATATATCATATGCTGCACAATTTATACTTGATAATGCAACCTTGACAGGGTCATACTGGTGGGTCTGCTTACTCTGCAGCATGGAGGATATTATTGTAGAAAGGGCATTGAATATACATGATGCACTGTAGTACAGTAAACAGGATATATTTTATTTGCCAGAGTATCCCATCAGCCAAACTCTAAATCAGGCCCATAGTCCCACATTACACCCAGGCCTCCATCACAGGTTATTCTCAACAATACCTTCACTTGGCAGTGGGGAACATTAGTTCACAGGGAGGTAAGTTATAGGGATTGGGGTAGGCAGAGGTTTAGCTATCGAATGGTTCAGTATCACTGATCATGTACTGCTCTTTTAGTCACATTGATTGATGGGAGGAAGAAAATTAGAACCGCTAATCTGTAATGGAAGCTATGAAGTATAACTTCACTTGGACAGAGAGATGTGGCACAGCCATCACCTGCTGAGATAGATTTTACTTTTTTGTGTAGGCTGGGGCAGAACAGACAGAATGAAGTGAAGTACTAATAGGTGACTGGGTGGGCACTGTGAAAAAAAACACCTTGTCTTCGATTTGTGCTTTGCAGATGTCCATTGGCCCGCCGTGCCCCTGCAGATGCACATGATTTCACCACCTGCACTGCAGCACCAAATTAAACTGTGGTGCAATTTTAGATGACGCCCAAAAGCTGAGAGCAGGGACAGGACTCTTGAAGTGATGGGCGGGATATCTGCCTCGCTTAACAATTACAGTATTGTCAATAACAAATAAAGGTGATTTATCACTTGTCCCTGCCACCACTGGGTGCTTCAAGCTCTCCCCCTTCCTTGACCCACTGGTCCTTCTCCGACATCCCTAGCTGGTTCTGGCTGACGCTTGGGATGTTACTGCTGGTGGACTATTCACCTAGAGAAAAACATAATGCGCCCATTTTAGATACCAGATTAGCCACCTAAGTATTTATTTTGCACAAGATACTACAGCAATACCTCACCACAGTAAGATTAGCTAACTATCAGTATCTTCTTCTATCAAAAGTAACCAATTTGGGAGGTATATGTTACTTTGCTGCTTGACAACATTTTAAAACCCAGGTCATCAATGAGTCAACCAAGAAATGTTCTCTTCTAATGGAGTTATTATAAGGAAAGGCATAAGGCTATGAAAGGATAAGAGGTTGAAGGGAATGCAAAGGACATATGTTTGTTGTGGTATCTCATTCCTGCCATGCTGCACTGTCATGGAAACCACTAGTATAACAAGACAACATTGGGGGTCCATGGCCACTCTATATCTGCCCCTGTACTTTTTGGCTAATTGATCAAGAAAACCACCAAGATGTTTAGTGACTACAGTACTTGGCCCTGGCTGCGATCCTCCTGGTGTTAACAAAAATCTTTTCTCCTTTTAGTACCACACAACAAGATATGTAAAAGATGGACAAAGGGAAGCTAACAAAAAAAGGGAACAAAAGTTACAGACAGGAGAAAGTCAGATGCAGAAACAGAAAATATAGAAAACAGAGGGAAATGCGTGGATAATAAACAACATCCAATCGGAGCTGAAAAAAAACTAGTTAGGAAATGTTCCCAAGGGCATAATTTTAGTAGTAGGAATAGAAAGTAGGAAACTATAAACATGACTTACAGGGGGGCAGCAGAACCATCTGCCGTGACTGCAGCGCTGGTGCTGGTGGTGGTCGTCATCACAGTCACACCCACTGCAGCGCTGGTGGAAATTAGCCCAGGTGCCCTCTTGCCCATGGGGGCTTATGAAAGAAAGAAGATAAAAACAATAATTGGTGGTATGCTGTACAAAAAACCATTAAGACAGGCACAGCATTGTACTTTTTCAATTGCATAGCCTATTCCTAGTTTCATAATCCTAAACTTTAAATAACATTTTGAACTATTCATGCATTCCAAACAAATGATCTTTACTTCCCAGCCCCCTTTTGATTAGTCAAGTCAGTCTCCTTTTCTGTACTGCACATCAGGGAGATTAGGAATATGAGCTACATAAAGCTACAGAGAAGAACACAAGTTACATAACACCATTGCAGGAGTGAGTGGCATGATGAGTTGACAATCATGCCTTAAATTAGCCCAAGCTAGCACCTGGCTAGCTCACACTTGAACAGAATCATGGCAGTATCATTCACTTGACTTCCACTCCCCATCTATGTTCCTAACTTCCTACACTCTCCCCATCAGGCTGGCACCATGCAACACTACCCTATCAAGGGTTTGTGTTTCCCTTGCCTCTACGAATAGTTTTTGTGCAGGGTGATGTCCCTTATTGCACAAAAAAATCCAGGGTGCTGTACCATATAACATGGCACCCTGGCACCCTCATGGCGCATGGGTGCCTGCCTTGGTGCGCTAGGCAGCACTCGGTGAGTCAGCACAGGGAGACAGCAAGAATGAGACATATTAAGAAATAAATATCCCATTCCTGCCCTCTCCCTTTGATGCAGCGCAGCAAGTTGTCTTGCTGCTCTGCATGACATTTTGATAACTCTGGTCCCTGGCAAATGATGCACTCAGTAAAAAATATTGATAAACCCTGGCGTATTAATATTAATATTACATCATGGAACAAAGACACCGGATGCAAATGCTAGCCCTCTCTGATGCTAAAAGTGCATTTATTTAGGTGAGTGGCACACAATAACATTTAAAAGCCTCTTGCATGAACATTGAACTACACTCCTAACTAAAATGTCCTTTTCACATCGGAGTTCACTCTAAAATTGTAATTTCCAACTATAACATTACTGTAACCTTTGTTTTTTTCAGTGAGTATATATATACTGGAGGTTGCCAGTAGGTAGCTATAGTTAGGACCTAGTTTCAATAGGAAAAGCATTTTTTGACTTGGCTATAACGTTGCCGCCGTTTGACCAATCTGCATGAAATTTTGCCAAAAAAGTGTCACATGGTGTGTACTATTAATTGGGAAAGTTTGGGGGTGATCCGTACAGTGGGGACCGAGAATTTGGTGTGCGAAATAAGGTTACGTTCGTAATGTTAATTTCCATAGGAACCTTTAGCCACCTCTGCAGCTCGAGCCACTGAACAAACTTACACCAAATTTGGCAGGGAGGTAGATGTCAATTGAAGGAAGTGCCTTTTGCTTATTTGGTGTTAATCCGTTCAGTCTTTTTTGAGAAATGTAAGTGTAAAAGTATAGTGGTATCTCTGGCTGCGGATATTCGCAGTGGTTTCACGATAAATCACAAATGCACGTGCCAACGGGAATGCTCTGATTGGCTGGTCGCAATCTGAATAGAAAGTTGTGGCTGCCATTTTATCCATCGGGAACGATTCCAGGAGCTGAAAATCTGTGTGAAAGCCCACATAAGGGGTCTGGGTGGAGATACTTTGACCCCATGGCTCAGAAATGAAGGTGTTAGTGACACAAGTAATGTGTCAAAAATAGATTTTCTTTAATCGCACGCGATATTCGTGACGAAGCCATGACCACTAGCGCAACCCCCCTGTGTGCCATTATGGGGACGTAGCGACTACTGATGTCATCACGAATATTGGTAAATCGTTAATGCGCATTCTTAGAGAGATATTGAGATTCTGATAAATGTTTTTATAGAGTTATTTATATAGCGAGTTATATACTGTGATAGTTTGGGATTAATTATACATTTCTAATTTTTGAATGTGGTGGCTGCTATCGAAATCCTACTTTTATGTTCTGCCTGCACGGTACCCGCAGGGATCGTGATTACCCATCTCATTGCGGTCTTCGGAGTCACTGCGAAAACAGAAAATAGATTTTGGAGATGATTGTTCTAGAAACACAGTAGAAAAATATGAGTTTGAAGTGAACAGTAATAAACCTCTAGTGTGTAGAATACTGTAATGTGTGTGCATGTATGTGTTTTCACTTTATGGGAAATGCGTGATCGTTGCAGTTAATGACGTCCGCGATGTCCTGAATAACCGCGAAAAAGGGAAATAGGTCTGAAAAATTGTCTTTTAAGAACAAAGATATGAGTTTAAACATGCTTTAAAAGAAGTATGTATATAGTAATATGTGTAGGCCAATGTTCTGAATCGATATTTTTACATATTATTTTTGGGTGTGTTGGTGGCCATTGTATGTCTGCTTTTGGTTTCCATTTTCATGACGTGTCCACGGGGATCGTGTCATCGCCGCGAAGATCCCAAAACCTAAACAAAAAAAAATCTTTAGAAAAACACAACAATGTTTTGGGTACTAGGGTGGTTCTGACAAGAGCTCTGACAAGAGCCGTTGTGTTGGTTGTGCGTATATGGCTGCAGCACATAGGACCGGATGCCGAGATTTAGGTTACTTAGAAACACCCTGTAATATCTGTAAAGTGCACTTCATCATTTCCATAAATTCCTTGCCTGTCAAAACACAGATGGTCTTTGAGGAATGCAGAAACAGTTTTATTAACATGTTTCCTGGCTTTGTCAATCTGTGGACAGAAATGATTTGACCACTTCCATTTCTGTCTTTGGGATATATTAGAGTACACCAAAACAGTGTGAGGGAAAAGCGACATCAGATCTGAAAAGATTTATTTCATTAGGATTTCCAGCCCTACCCCAGTCAATGTGCCTAGGTCATTGCCACCACAGTGCACAATCATGAGGTGAGGGGTTTGAGAATCCACAATGGATTTAACCAAAGCCAGCAACTATTGAAACGTTAACCGTCTCTGGCCAACCCAAGTAATCTGTACATTTTGCAGACCAAAGTCCCTGTCAATACCTCTCTTTTTTGCAGCCTCTTTAGCCCAATAGATCTAGCTGTGGCCCACAATCCATACTCGAAGCATTTTGACGTGAAGGAGCAATAGTAGTCAGGAGAAGGCTGAAGCTAAATGAGGAAGTAAAAATGGAGGTGTTTAAAGAAAAAATATATACATATATATGTATGTATATATTATCTACTGGCGGTCGCCAGTAGATAGTTATAGTTAGGACCTATTTTCCATAGGAAATCCGCAACATTCTATTTGAAATAACTCTTGGGTCGGTTGAGGAATCTTCGCGAAATTTTCAAACTTTATGGCCCGCTCCGGTCCGCTCCTACCCTGAAAGTTTCGGGGTGATTCGTCAAGCAAGGGCCGAGAAAAAAGGGGGGTCCCAAAACGTGTTTTCCCCATTCATTTTCCCATAGGAAACTTTAGCCACGGCTACAGCCCGAACTGCTGAACGGAATTACACAAAATTTGGCAAAGAGGTAGTTCTTGGTTCAAAAGAACCCTTTTTGTTAAATGGTGTAAATCCGTTCAGTAGTTGCGGAGAAATTAAAAAATAAGAGTCAAAAAATCAATTTCCCATAGGAAACTTTATGCAAGGCTACAGCCCAAACTGCTGAACGGAATTACACCAAATTTGGCAAAGAGGTAGTTCTTGGTTCAGAAAGAACCCTTTTGTTAAATGGTGTAAATCCGTTCAGTAGATGCTGAGAAAATCAAAAGTAAAAACACATATATATCTGGGCGGAGCCTAACCACACATGTCATCGTGAGATCTGATTGGCTGTCAGCACTTCATCCTGGAATTGCTGGCAGCCATCTTGGGACCAATATAAATGATAGTACCCCATTGAAATGCATTGTAGTGAATCGAAGATTTTGAGGGTTACCAAAAGGAGAACTATAAAGGGTGATAACAGACTTTAGTTACATTAGAATTTATTTGTTGATGGTACCATACTAATTTCAGGAATTGTGGTGTGTTCTAAGGTGATTTTACCATGTGAAAAACCTTCTGCTGGGATATCATGAATCATGTTTGAGAGAAAACTATTTTCACATGCTTGTCCCATACAGTTTTGGAAGGTGCTCCAGAAGCTAAAATGAGAGCATATTTTCTGTAAATTCACATTATCTTTCTCAGTCATGTGAGAATGAAGTCTGACATTCTCAGTAAAACATGTACATCCAACAAGGGCAGAGACTGTCAGTTGATTCCTTTGTGTTCTACTGCAGCTTCCCAGAGTGTTCTAAAGAACAACTAGAGTGCTAACAGCCTTACTTATGACAAAAGTATGGCACACCTGAAGCCATCTTGATTGGAATAAACTGGTAACACTTAAAACATTTAATTTAAAAAGGAACAAAATGATGGGGTTCATTTTGTCATAGAAATTATGGTTAGTGCTGTAGAAAGAAAAATTAGGACATGTTTCAAGTGTGATCTCAAATATCTTCCTGTTATATTTCAACAGGAGCAGCCTGTCAGTTGATGCCTTTGTGTTCTACTGCAGCTTCCCAGAGTGTTCTAAAGAACAACTAGAGCGCTAACAGTCTTACTTATGACAAAAGTATGGCACACCTGAAGCCATCTTGATTGGAATAAACTGGTAACACTTAAAACATTTAATTTAAAAAGGAACAAAATGAGGGGGTTCATTTTGCCATAGAAATTATGGTTAGTGCTGTAGAAAGAAAAATTAGGACATGTTTTAAGTGAGATCTCAAATATCTTCCTGTTATATTTCAAAAGGAGCAGCCTGTCAGTTGATGCCTTTGTGTTCTACTGCAGCTTCCCAGAGTGTTCTAAAGAACAACTAGAGTGCTAACAGCCTTACTTATGACAAAAGTATGGCACACCTGAAGCCATCTTGATTGGAATAAACTGGTAACACTTAAAAAATTTAATTTAAAAAGGAACAAAATGAGGGGGTTCATTTTGCCATAGAAATTATGGTTAGTGCTGTAGAAAGAAAAATTAGGACATGTTTTAAGTGAGATATCAAATATCTTCCTGTTATATTTCAACAGGAGCAGCCTGTCAGTTGATGCCTTTGTGTTCTACTGCAGATTTCCAGAGTGTTCTACAGAACAACTAGAGTGCTAACAGCCTTACTTATGACAAAAGTATGGCACACCTGAAGCCATCTTGATTGGAATAAACTGGTAACACTTAAAACATTTAATTTAAAAAGGAACAAAATGAGGGGTTCATTTTGCCATAGAAATTATGGTTAGTGCTGCAAAAAGAAAATTTAGGGCATGTTTTAAGTGAGATCTCAAATCCTCTTCTATTTCATTAGAAAATTCTGACATGCAGACTGAAACAATCACTTTCAATACCAGCAGTAGACTTCCAGTTAACTCCTTGGTGAGCAGTAGCTTTACTACAGTGATCTAATGAACAACTAGAGTGCTAACATTCTGAATTTATGGCAAATGTGTGACACATCTGAATGCCTTCTTGTTGGAATCAAAGTAAAAAACTGAAAGCATTTCCTACTGAGGAGACTGTAGTAAATGAGGAAATTAGGAAACTTCATAACAAATAAGTCTCCCAAGATGGTCACCAGAGAAAAAAGAGCCCAAATGTAGCACAAATATCACCCAGAGGTAGCCCACGTATAGCCCAATGACAGAAGTGTGCAAAACACTTTTTATTTTTGGTTTTTTGCAGTTTTATATAGTGCAGACTGGTCAGGTATTTGAGTGCTTTACATGAGCATTGGTTACATCACACAAGGACAAATTCATGTTGGTTGACCCCTACACTACCCAAACACCACTGCACTACCCTAAACCCTAAAACACTACCCCAGCACGACCCCCTTCACTACCCAAACACAACTGCACTACCCTAAACTCAAAAACACTACCCCCAGCACGACCCCCTACACTACCCAAACACCACTGCACTACCCTAAACCCTAAATCTACCCCCTACACTACACAAATACTACTGCACTACCCTAAACCCTAAAACACTAGAACCCAGCACGACCCCCTACAGTACACAAACACCACTGCACTACCCTAAACCCTAAAACACTACCCCCTACACTACACAAACACCATTGCACTACCCTAAACCCTAAAACACTTCCCCCAGCATGACCCCCTACAATACACAAACACCACTGCACTACCCTAAACCCTAAAACACTACCCCAGCACGACCCCCTACACTACCCAAACACCACTGCACTACCCTACACCCTAAAACAGTACCCCCAGCACGAATCCCTACACTACACAAACACCACTGGACTACCCTAAACCCTAAAACACTACCCCCAGCACGACTCCCTACACTACCTAAACACCACTGCACTACACTAAACCCTAAATCTACCCCCAGCATGACCTCCCACACTACACAAACACCACTGCACTACCCTAAACCCTAAAACACTACCCCCAGCACGACCCCCTACACTACCCAAACACAACTGCACTACCCTAAACCCTAAAACACTAACCCCAGCATGACCCCCTACACTACCCTAACACCACTGCACTACCCTATACCCTAAAACACGACCCCGTACACTACACAAACACAACTGCACTACCCTAAACCCTAAAACACTACCCACAGCATGACCCCCTACACTACACAAACACCACTGCACTACCCTAAACCCTAAAACACTACCCCCTACACTACACAAACACCACTGCCCTACCCTAAACCCTAAAACACAACCCCCAGCATGACCCCCTACACTACACAAACACCACTGCACTACCCTAAACCCCCCTACACTATACAAACACCACTGCATTACTCTAAACCCTAAAACACTAGCCCCAGCACGACCCCCTCACAACACAAACACCACTGCACTACCCTAAACCCTAAATCGACCCCCAGCACGACCCCCTACACTACCCAAACACCACTGCCATACCCTAAACCCTAAAACACTACCCCCAGCATGAACCCCTACACTACCCAAACACCACTGCACTACCCTAAACCTTAAAACACTACCCCCAGCACTACCCCTACACTACACAAACACCACTGCACTACCCTAAACCCTAAAACACTACCCCAGCACTACCCCCTTCACTACCCAAACACCACTGCACTAACATAAACCCTAAAACACTACCCCCAGCACAACCCCCTACACTACACAAACACCACTGCACTACCCTAAACCCTAAAACACTACCCCCAGCACGACTCCCTACACTACCCAAACACCACTGCACTACCCTAAACCCTAAATCTACCCCCAGCACGACCCCCTACACTACCCAAACACCACTGCACTACCCTAAACCATAAAACACTACCCCCAGCATGACCCCTTACACTACACAAACACCACTGCACTACCCTAAACCCTAAAACACTACCACCAGCATGACCCCCTACACTACTCAAACACCACTGCACTACCCTAAACCCTAAAACACTAACCCAGCACGACCCCCTACACTACCCATACACCACTGCACTACCCTAAAGCCTAAAACACTACCCCCAGCACGACCCCCTACACTACTGCACTACCCTAAACCCTAAAATACTACCCCCAGCACGACCCCCTACACTACCCAAACACCACTGCACTACCCTAAACCCTAAAACACTACCCCCAGCACGACCCCCTACACCACCCAAACACCACTGCACTACCCTAAACCCTAGAAAAGAAACCCCCACCCCATGCCCAATCCCCCTTAACTCTCACTCCTCGTGGTTCCTCTCTCCTCGTGGTTCCTGCTTCACGTCGTCTCTGAGGGGCGGTGCACGTCGTTGTGAGGAAACGGAACAGCCTCTGTTTCCTTACAACGACATGGATCGTCTACATGTTTTTTAGAACGCATGGTCATTTACCATACATACCTTTACAACAAAATTCGTTGTAAAGGCATGCGTGGTAAATGACCATGCGTTCTAAAAAAATGCGTAGTAATGACTTCGTGATGTACAACGCATGCGTGGTAATGCATGCGTTGTAATGGTATCGCAAAGTGAAAAAGTCATTGTAACGGCTGTTTACCGATCGAAGCAGGCCCCTGTTCTTCAGTGAGACGTTTATTTGATTAATTAGGAGGAAGGAATGTGTTTTTTTTACCGAAAAGTGCATTCCCATCTGTTGTATTGTGAAAGTGTCCGCGTGGCCTGGTTTCACTTCCGGTGAGAGAGTGGAAGAGTCTGTTTGGATCTAAAGGAGTTCTGTTGTTGGACGGGGCCGGCGCGACATGTCATCAGAAAACATAGCTAATGGAAAGCGTCCTCCCTGAAGTGTGGAGCAGTGCCATGAGAGGTCAACGAGTGTGCGTCCCACCGCAGTATGACCGTACCGCGTGACCCATGTGCCACCTCCAGGGTACGGGAGGCAGAAGCGGCATCGCAGGTCCTCTTGAAGACCGTTGTAGCACTAATTCTACATTTTGGTACTAGGGCATTTTAACTTCGTTGTTCCTGCCAGATACAAAGAGAAGATCCTGTGTTATTCAGTGCCCTCGTTACCTTTTTTGTGGGTTGTGGTGCTTGTCACTTCGCTGCCCCGCCGGTGCACACGACTGGGCACCCCACCTCGTGTGCCATCTGCAGGGCCTCTGCCCTCGGATCACTGGTTTCGGTTTCTGGAGTGGCAACATAAACAGTTGCTCCCAAAGGACAAGCCTGAACACTTAGGTGAATATCCCCTGCACCAGCATTCCACGGAAATTCTTTCCTAGCTCTCCCACGTCAACGAGGACGTCATAATAGCACGGCTCCGCTCGCGACACCGTATGACGTCATCGGAGCCATAAGAGAACCTCGTCGGCGTGCTGACGTCAGTTCCACCCATTTTTTCCATGCCACCGAGGCAAACAGGGGACCGAGACATTTTCACATGTATACATAGTATAATAAATATATATATATTCACTGAAAAAACCATAGGTTTCAGGCACGTTATAGTTAGAAATTAGCATTTAAAAAACCTTAGAAATTCACTGAAAAAACCATAGGTTTCAGGCACATTATAGTTAGAAATTAGCATTTAAAAAACCTTAGAAATTCACTGAAAAAACCATAGGTTTCAGGGCGTTATAGTTAGTTGGACATTTCACTCGTACAAAACCATAGAAATTCCCACATTATAGTTAGTTCAGCTAACTATAACTCGCGCGCACCGCAATGCACTGCTGATGACGTCACATATTACATCACTCATGACATGGTCAGTGACATCACTCATGACATCACTGATGACATCTCAAATGACATCACTGATGACATCACTGATGACATCATCCAGTGAATGTGTGTTTTTCTGAAAATTAAATATGTTTTATATATGTATATCTCAAGGTCGATGGAAGAATAAATGGGTATATAAGTGTCTAAATGGATGATTTTGTTTTGTAAAATTGATTGTAAAACTGACTAAGTGTATCTTAGTGAATACATGGGTTAGTGAGTAATGTTTAAATATGAAAATATCTGTATCAGTCTCTCACTTTGTGTATAAGTGGCTGCATGGGTTGGTGAGTAGCTACATGAGTGTCTATATGGGTTATTAGTTGGTTTTTTGAGTATCAGTATGAGTGTCTGAGTGTCTGTATGGTTCGGTGGGGGTATTACTTAGTGCATAGATGCATGAATGAGTGACTCACTGTTTGTATGTGTTGAAGACAGCATGTGTGCAGGACTGTATAGGTGGATGAGTATGTGTATGGGTGTGTTAGTGAGTGAATGACTGTCTCAATAGTGTCTTTATGAGTAACTACATATGTTTTAAACTAGTATATGTGAGTATTGGTGTATATAAGTGAGTATATGTGAGAGTGAGAGATTGGAAGAGTTCCTGTACAAATAAGTAGGTGTTTCTATAAGTGATTGTTTAAGAGAGTAAGTATGTGTAAGTTTCTGTAGAAGTAAGTGTGGTAGTGTGTGTATAACTGTATATGCAAGTAAATGGATGTTTGATACTTTGTTTGCATGTGTGACTATGTGTGTGAGTAACTCTATGGATGAGTGGCGGTGTGTAACAGGATGTATAGGTGTATGAGTACATATGATGAGTGAGTACATGTATGAGTGACTGTATAGGGATTGTTGGTGAATGAGTGGATGTGTGTGTAGATCTTGGAATTACTGAATAGGTGTGTTGTAACTGGTATTGGTATGTCCATTGTTTTGAAAATGTTAGTTTGTATTTTTGAGTGTGTGTATCAAAGGTTATATTAGGGTGAGAGGAGGTCTGCCACTCTATCACAAGGATGATGTCATCAGTGATGTCATCAGTGATGTCATTTGAGATGTCATCAGTGATGTCATGAGTGATGTCACTGACCATGTCATGAGTGATGTAATATGTGACGTCATCAGCAGTGCATTGCGGGCGCGCGAGTTATAGTTAGCTGAACTAACTATAATGTGGGAATTTCTATGGTTTTGTACGAGTGAAATGTCCAACTAACTATAACGCCCCTGAAACCTATGGTTTTTTCATATATATATATATATATACATTCACTGAAAAAACCATAGGTTTCAGGCACATTATAGTTAGAAATTAGCATTTAAAAAACCTTAGAAATTCACTGAAAAAACCATAGGTTTTAGGGAAAGTTATAGTTAGTTGGACATTGCACTCGTACAAAACCCGTGAAATTCCCCCGTTATAGTTAGTTCAGCTAACTATAACTCACGCTCCCGCAATGCACTGCTGATGACGTCACATATTACATCACTCATGACATGGTCAGTGACATCACTGATGACATCTCAAATGACATCACTGATGACATCATCCAGTGACTGTGTGTTTCTGTAAAGTTTAAATATGTTTAATATATATAGGGAAAGGCGTATTGAAGAATGAGTGGGTGTATAAGAGTCTGAATGGATGATTTAGTAGGTGCGTGACGGACTCTATAAGTGAGTGATTAAACATAGCTTACTGAATGCATGGGTTAGTGACTAAACTGTGTGAATGTCTGTATCCGTCTGTCTGTTGCTGTGTAAGCGGCTGCATGGGTTTGTGAATAGCTACATGAGTGTCTATATGAGTTATTGATTGGTTGTCTGAGTATCTGTATGGGTGCCTGAGTGTTTGTGTGGGTGGGGTGTGTGTGACTCTGTGCATAGATGTGTGAGTGGGTGATTCACTGGGTGCATGGTTTCAAGAGTGCATCTGTGATGGACTGTATGGGTGGGTGAGTATGTGTATGGGTGTGTTAGTGAGTGAATGTATATCTCAGTGGTACATGTGTGAGTAACTACATATGTGAAAGGCAGTATATATGTGTGTTGGAGTATTTAAATGGCTATAAGTGAGATTGTGTGATTGTGAGAGTGGCTGTATGGATGAGTGTGTACTTGTATCAGTGATTGTATAAGAGCGTAAGAATGTGCTAGTATTTGTATGAGTAAGTGAGCTGGTGTGTGTATCACTGTATAGGTGAGTAAATGGCAGTGTGATTAATTATTTGCATGACTGACTAGGTGTGTGAGTACCTCTATGGATGAGTGGCGGTGTGTGAGTGTCTATGTAGGTGTATGAGTGCATATGATAGTCCTGTACTGAGTGACCATAAGTATGAGTGACTGTACGGGTGAGTGAGTGGATGTGTGTGTAGACCTAAGAATCAGTGAGTGGGTATGTAGTTATTGGTGTTGGAGTGTCTATGGTTTTGAGAATGGCAGTCTGTAATTTATAGTGGGTGTATCAAAGGTTATATTAGGGTGTGAGAAGATGCATCAAATTATCACATGGATGATGTCATCAGTGATGTCATCAGTGATGTCATTTGAGATGTCATCAGTGATGTCATCAGTGATGTCACTGACCATGTCATGAGTGATGTAATATGTGACGTCATCAGCAGTGCATTGCGGGGGCGCAAGTTATAGTTAGCTCAACTAACAATAACGGGGGAATTTCTCTGGTTTTGTACGAGTGAAATGTCCAACTAACTATAACTTTCCCTAAAACCTATTGTTTTTTCAGTGAATTTCAAACGTTTTTTAAATGCTAATTTCTAACTATAACGTGCCTGAAACCTATGGTTTTTTCAGTGAATTTCAAAGGTTTTTCAAATGCTAGTTTCTAACTATGCCTACAGAGGTAGGACATGTGAAGAAAGAAGAAAAAACGTGCAGAAAGAAGCAAAAGAAATGCAGAAAGAAGCAACAGAAGTCCACAAAGACGAAGAAAAGTGCAGGAAGAAGCAAGACATGTGTAGAAAGAACCAACAGAGGAGCAGAAAGAGGCCTTGTTCCAAAATCATCCTGTGCCCACAACTTTTTCAGACGGGTACTGGTGGTAACTGACTCTGACTAACCAGGCCTAGAGCCAGTGCTATGCTAAAAGACACTTAGAATACAGTGAAAACACCTACATACACTAGGGAACACTATGCGTTCGGGTACCCCTGTGATTAGCATGACCTCCTCTGTAAGTCCCTAGTACATAATAGGGCAGGGGGATTAAAACTAAGAAACTAACTTGTCACATCAGGCCCTTCTCCCTCTCTTCACCTCTGTGCAAACATGCCCCGTGGCGCGTTTTAAGTTGGGAGATTAAGTCCCCTTGAATCCTGAGGGTCCTTGGGGTCCAACTAGCCCACCAGGTACTTCCAGTAAGCGCCACAGAGCTGCGTTGCAGAGAGGTGTAAAAAGGGGCGTGGCCACTGAACACCTCTCTGCAACGCAGCTCCCTGGAGCATACTGGAGGTACCTGGTGGGCTAGTTGGCCCCCAGAGGCCCTCAGGTTTGAAGGAGAATTAATTCCCCAACTTAAAACGTGCCACAGGCCTGTTTGCACACATGTCACCTTTCGCCTCGCCCCCTCCCTTCACCACTGTGCAAACGCGCCCCGTGGCACGTTTTAAGTTGGGGGATTAAGTACCCTTGAATCCTGAGGGTCCCTGGGGTCCAACTAGCCCACCAGGTACCTCCAGTAAGCGCCACAGGGCTGGGTTGCAGAGAGGTGGTCCAGGGGCCTGACGCTCATTTGCTTTTTTTTTTCTTTTTGAAAGGGGGCTGTGTGGCCCCCCTTCCTTTTCACTTTTTGGTGCCCTGGGGACCCCATCCCCCAGGGCCCCAGGAGGGGGGCTGCGTGGCTGTGTGGCCCCCCTCCCGGGCCACTAATGGCCCCGGGGACCCCATCCCCCGGGGCCTGGCCACTCGTTGGAGACCGTGGGGGGGTCCCCAATCCCCCCACGGTCCCGCCGGCTCCCCTGCGTCCTGCGGGAGCCGGCATTGCTTTTCCATAAAGGGAGCTGCTGACATGCAGCTCCCCTTATGGAAAAGCAATCTGCTTTGCTTCATTGAAGCGAGAGCAGGTTTCCCTGCTCTCGCTTCAATAAAGCAAAGCAAGTTTGCAATGACAGGATGGGAGCCGCGTGGCTCCCATCCTGTCATTGCAAACAGCAGTGTCTCGGGGGTAGGCACCCCGGGACACTGCAGGAGCCAGCCCTAGGGGGTGGTGGTCCCCAGGGCCACCACAGGCTCCAGGAGGGGGGCCACGCGGCCCCCCTCCCAACATCTACAAAGCCCCGGGGAGGTGGTGGTCCCCGGGGCTTCGGGGGTCCGAAACGGACCCCCACATTTCTTTAATTAGTGCCCCGGGGAGGTGGCGGTCCCCGGGGCATGTGGGGGGGCTGGAGCCCCCCCACACAGGTAATTTTTTAATTAAAAAAAGAAGCCCCGGGGGGTGGCGGTCCCTGGGGCTGCGGGGGGGCCATGTGACCCCCGCCATCATTATAATTTGAAAGCCCCGGGGGTGGCGGTCCCCGGGGCTTAGGGGCACTAGAGGCCCCCCAACTAACATTTAAACCCACCCCCGCATGCCCCCAGGACTTGGCCCACCCGGGGGCAAAATTCCCTCAAAGCGCGGGAGCCTGCGCTTCATTTTTTCTTTTTTTTATGGCAGGATCCACGCACCCTAAGCGCATCCCGCCGATTTAAAAAAAAAAAAAAAATGCTTTTTTTGGCCATGGGGGTCCTTGTGGGACCCCCTAAGCAGGCCTAGGGGGTCAGGGTGTTTCTACCCTGCCCCCTTTTTGCGTTTTGCGCACTTGTTTCTTGTGCCTCGGTTCTACCGAGGAACAAGATGGCTGCCAACACTTCCTGGTTTGGAGTGTTGACAGCCAATTAGCATACAGCTCGTGATCGGGAAGGTGCGCTCAGGGTGCGCGGACCCTCCGCGGCCATAGATATATATGTGGTTTTACTTTTGATTTTCTCAGGAACTACTGAACGGATTTACACCATTTAACCAAAAGGCACGACTCTGAACCAAGGGCTACCTTCTTGCCAAATTTGGTGTCATTCCGTTCAGCAGTTCGGGCTGTAGCTGCGACTAAAGGTTCCTATGGAAAATTGCATGGGGAAAACACGTTTTGGGACCCCCCTTTTTTCTCGGCCCCCACTTGACGAATCACCCTGAAACTTTCAGGATAGGAGCGGACCGGAGCGGGCCATAAGTTTTGAGAATTTCGCGAAGATTCGTCAACCGGCGCCAAAGGTATTGGAAATAGAATGTTGCGAATTTCCTATGGAAAATAGGTCCTAACTATAACTATCTACTGGCGACCGCCAGTAGAATTATATATATATATATATATATATATATATATATATATATATATATATATATATTTATTTATTTCATTGGATGCTGTCAGCATGAAAGTGAATAAAATGAGTTAGGGTGTTGGATGGCTCAGGAAGAAGTCTTATTATTGGCTGTTGTATAAAAGAAGAAAAGTAGTACAGGCATTGAAATGATTTTGAATCTGTGGAGTAAACCACACCTGCTGTATCTCATTTGGAAGTAGCATGTTCCTTCTAGAATGTGCTGTGAATGTGCTGTGAACTTGTGGCCTACTGGTTCCACTGGGTTGCTAGGTACACTGAGCTAAGACTGTATTGGGGGAAGGGTGTTAAAGTATTTAATTTTCAAAAACATTTAGCTAGATATAGGTTTGAACTCCCGTTTTTTTTGTGATTTCTCAGCGATGATCGTGAAAACGTGCGGACAGGAACCTCGTTTCGAAAGAGAGGGAATGGGTTAACAGATGCTAACCATTCACAAGTGGAGATGCAGTGGTCTAAAATGAAAGACATGAATTTATTTGCTGCCGTTCCATGATGATAGAGTGGCAAGTTGAAGGGTTTGCCATTTTAGACTTGCTTTTTATGAGAGTGGTGTACCATTCTTATGCTTAGTTTACAAAACCTAACTGTGTCAACACTATGCAGAAAGAGCTAAAACAACAATATTGTTAGATTTGGGGGTTTCTAGTTGGCAATGGTTTGCACCTTTGTCCAAATAGGGACCCTTGCGTCTAGTCAGGGTAAGGGGCTACACTCCTAAAATAACCCCTGCTCACCCCCTTGGTAGCTTGGCACGAGCAGGCAGGCTTATCTCAGAGGCAGTGTGTAAAGCATTTGTGAACACATACAGTAATACAGTGAAAACAATACAAATGGACACTACAACAGTTTAGAAAAATAAGTAATCTTTACTAGACTGAACACAAGGTCAAACGACAAAAATCCACAATACTGTAATCAAAAATGAGTCTTTAAAATGGTAGAAATAGCTTAGTTCAATGTAGATGGTAAATGCGACACTTTACTCTCACAGTACCTTGGATGCGTAAAGCAAAACAATCAAAAGGGTCGCAGGGAAGGTGATGCGTCGGTTCCTTACACTCAGGGGAGTGGATGTGTCGGTTCCTTACTGCTGCGCAGGGGAGTTGAAGCTCACTTCCTTACTGTGTGGGGAGTTGATGCGTCGGTTTCTTACTGTGATCCGGTGCGATGAGACAAGATGGCACCTCGATGCGATGACGATACGGTGCGATGCCACAAAATGGCATCTTGGCTACGGTGCGACAATGTAGATGCGATGCGGGCACACCTGACGGCCGTGCGGCGACTCGGTGAACTTATGAGCCGCGACAGGCTCTGCGACATCCTTCTCCGGTGATGCAACGTGACCTCTGCTGCGGCGGCATGCTTCTCCGTTGATGCAACGCGCCTCGGTGATGCGATGCGAGCAGCTGCGGCGGCGACATGCTTCCTTGGCGATGCGACGGGAACTGCTGCGGCGATGACGCGCTTCTCCTCGTTGCTTCGTGCTCCCAGCAACACGCAGTCTTCAAAAGGGCCCAACACAACAGCAGGCACCTCTTTGCAGGTAGAATTCCCAGCAAGGGAATTCAGGGGAGCTGGTTAGTGAAGTCTTGTATCCCTGAGACTTCAGGCAGGAGGCAAACTCAATCTTCAAGCCCTTGGAGATCTTCTTCAAGATGATTAAAGTGCACACAAAGTTCCTTTCTCCTTTCTTTGGCAATAAAGTAACCACTGCAGGCCAACCCCAACAGCACACAGCACAGGGGCAGTCTCCTCCTTCAGTTTCCTGGTTCTTCTCCTCAGCAAAGGTTTGTCTTGATTCCCAGAAGTGTTCTAAAGTCTTGGGGTCTGGGCCCCAATATTTATACTAGTAAATCCTTTGTCCTCTGAAGGCAGAGGGTGCCTGTACCTAGCCAAAACCAGTTTTGTGCAGCTTCCTGGCAGGAGGTGGAGACAGCATTGTTGAAAGCAGACCTGGCCCAGGTAGCTGAAAGGAAATCTCCTCCCCCTACTCTCTTTTCTATTAGGGCTCAGGGGAGTGAAAGGAAATCCCCGCCCCCTACTCTCTATTCAGCCAAGGTCCTATTCAGCCCAGCCCTGACCCATCAGACTGCTGGAGCCCAAGCCCTCCTGTCACTCACAAACCAGACATGCAATACACAACCTAGCAGAGGCAAGCTGGATGGTTAGGCATGAAAATACCTACTTTATAAAAGTAGTATTTTCAAACACAGAATGTAAAAATCACCCACACTAAAAGATGTATTTTAACATTCTGAGTTCAGGCATACCAAACTCGAATTTCTACCTTGTTCCCTGGGTCAGTTAGGATTATAAGATGTTATAATCAAACTGCCCATTCTGGCCTATGGGAGCAGGTAGCCTTGCAATAGTGAAAAACGAAATTGGCTGTAATTCACTATCAGGACATGCCACACACACCAGGGCATGTCCTACCTTTCACCTACAATGCACCCTGCCCTAGGGCCTACCTTAGGGGTGACTAACATGTAGAAAAGGGAAGGTTTGGGGACTGGCAAGTGGCTGCACTTGCCAAGTCGACATGGCAGAACCAGACTGCACACAGGCTCTGCAATGGCAGGCCTGAGCCATAGTTTACAAGCTGCTTCTGTGGGTGGCACAACCAGTGCTGCAAGCCCACCAGCAGCATTTGATTTACAGGCCCTTGGCACACACGGTGCACTGTAGTAGGGTATGACAAGTAAATCAAATAATCCAATCATGGAATCACTAATCCATAACAACAATTTACAATAGGGAGCACTTGCACTTTGGCACTGAATAGCAGTGGCAAAGTGCCCAAAGCATCTAGACCAGCAAAAACATAGCAAAACACAGGAGGCAACAGCAAAAAATGGAAGGGAGACCCATGCCAATGGTGCCAGGTCTAACACGTGTCCCCTCCAGCTGAAATGTGGGGAGAACTACCCTACCTCTTGGGAGTTCTCTTCACTAAAGCGGAAAAACCTGGACAGACTATCAGCATTGGCATGTTCTGTACCAGGGTGGTGTTCCACCGTGAAGTCCATCCTCTGTAGGGAAATGGACCACCTCAACAGCTTTGGATTCTCACCCCCTCATCTGCATCACCCATCTGAGGGGCCTGTGGTCTGTCTGAACCCAGGAGTGAGTCCCAAACAAGTATGGTCTCAACTTCTTCAGTGCCCAGACCACAGCAAATGCCTCACGCTCAATCGCACTCCACCTCTGTTCCTGTGGAAGTAACCTCCTACTGATGAAGGCTACAGGTTGGTCTAGGCCCTCCTCATTCATCTGTGCCAGAACAGCCCCTACACCATGCTCTGAAGCGTCTGTTTGAACAATGAACTTTTTTGAGAAGTTGGGTGCCAGGAGCACGGGCGCCGTGCACATGGCAGTCTTCAGGGCATCAAAAGCTTTCTGACATGTGTCAGTCCAGTTCACTTTCTTGGGCTGCTTCCTGGAAGTCAGCTCTGTCAAGGGTGCAACTATGCTGCCATACCCCTTGACAAACCTCCTGTAATACCCAGTGAGTCCTAAAAAGGCTCTCACCTCTGTCTGGGTCTTGGGGGTTCCCAAGCCAGGATGGTATCAATTTTGGGCTGTAGGGGCGCCACCTGGCCGCTCCCAACCTGGTGTCCCAAATACACCACGGAACCCTGCCCGATATGGCACTTACTCGCCTTGATCGTGAGGCCGGCCCTCCGCAGCACCATCAACACTTCCCAGAGGTGGCGCAGATGTTCTTCCCAACTGGCGCTGAACACTGCAATGTCATCCAGGCAGGCGGCACTGAATTCTTCCAGTCCAGCCAACACCTGGTTGACCAACCTCTGAAAGGTGGCAGGGGCATTCTTCATCCCAAAGGGCATAACCCGGAATTGGTAGTGCCCATCTGGTGTGGAGAATTCTGACCTCTCTTTTGCCCCATCAGTTAAGGTGATCTGCCAGTACCCCGGCGTTAAATCAAATGTGCTGAGGTACCGGGCAGCCCCTAACCGATCAATGAGCACATCAGCTCTGGGGATGGGGTGAGTGTCAGTCCTGGTGACTGAATTGAGTCCTTGGTAGTCCACACAGAACCGGAGTTCGGGTGTGGCACCAGACGTGGCAGCCTTTGGGACCAAGACCACTGGGCTGGCCCAAGGGCTGTTAGAAGACTCAATCACCCCAATGCGAACATCTTGGAGACCTCCTCCTTGATGCAAGCTCTCACCCTATCAGTCACTCTGTAAGTCTTGTTCTTCACAGGAGAACTGTCCCCAGTGTCCACATCAAGGACGCACCACTCAGTGACATTAGGGGTCAGGGAGAACAGGTCAGGAAACTGTCCCAACAGTTGGCAACAGTCATCCTGCTGCTCAGGGGTCAGGGTGGAAGAGAGGTTTACACCATCCACTGACCCATCTTGCTCTGTCGCAGACAGGAGGTCAGGAAGAGGCTCAGTCTCCTCCTCCTCCATTCCATCATCTGTCGCTAGGAGCATGCCCACTTCGGACCTCTCTAAGTGGGGCTTCAGGCTGTTGACATGCAGGACCCGCAAGGGGTTCTTAGGACACCGCAAGTTCACCAAGTAGGTGACATCACTCTTGCGCTCCACCACCTCAAATGGTCCGCTCCACTTATCCTGGAGCGCGCAGGGCTCCACTGGGGCCATGACCCACACTTTCTGACCAGGCTGAAGCTCAATCAGAGTGGCATTCTGATCGTACCACCGCTTCATCTCCTCCTCGCTGGCTTCCAGATTCGCCTGAGCGAGTTGCCTGAAACGCCGGGTTTGGTTTCTGAAGGCCAGCATGTAGCTATATACATCCTGGGGAGGTTTCCTGGGAGCTTTATCCCAGCCTTCCTTTACCAAACTCAGAGGTCCTCTTACCGGGTGACCAAACAGCAGTTCAAAGGGGCTGAACCCTAGGGACTTCTGTGGCACCTCTCGGTAAGCAAAGAGAAGGCATGGCAAGAAGAACTCCCACTTACGCCTCAGGGGTTCTTCCAGACCCATAATCATGCCTTTCAGGGTCCGGTTGAATCTCTCAACCAGCCCATTACCTTGGGGGTGGTAAGGAGTGGTGAACTTGTATGTCACACCGCACTCCTGCCACAGGGACTTCATATACTTGGAAATGAAGTTTGTACTACGGTCTGACACCACCTCTCTGGGGAACCCCACACGGGAGAAAATCCCCATCAATGCATATCCCACCACGGGGGCAGTCACAGTCCGGAGAGGGATGGCTTCCGGGTACCGGGTGGCATGGTCCACCAAGACCAGGATGAACCTGTTGACCATGGTTGTCTTGGGATCCAGAGGCCCCACAATGTCAATGCCCACCTGTTCAAAGGGGGTACTGACCACAGGGAAAGGCTGGAGGGGAGCCTTGTGCTTCCTCCCACTCTTATCACTTGCCTGGAAAGTCTGACAAGTCCTGCAATGAGTATCTGAACTCTTGCACATCTGGGGCCAATAAAAGTGGGTGACAAGCCTCTGAAAGGTCTTGTCCTGCCCCAGATGTCCTGCTAAAGGTACATCATGAGCCAAACCCAGTAGGAAGGCTCTGATGCGCTGGGGTACCACCAGCACACGGGCTGACCCAGGCTCAGCAACCTTAGGCTCGCTATACAGGAGACCATTCTCCCAGTAGATCCAATGTGATCCAGACTGATCACCTGCTGCCTGGTTTGTGGCCTGTTGCCACAAACCCACAAGAGAAGGGCACTCGTTCTGCTCCTCACAGAACTCTTCCCTGGAGGGGCCTCCTTCCTCCTGCCCATGGGTCAGCTCAGGCAGGTCCCCCAGTTCAGCCACTTGTTCCCATGTAGGTTCCAGGGCATACCCCGCAAGGTCTGCCTCCTCCTAGACCGTGGGAACTATGGGGGCCGGTTTCCCGCGCCCCCTGCCTCATCTCTTTAAGTCAGGCACCTGGGCCACTCTTTCAGGCTCCAGGTCCTCTTGAACACCCTTACTGGCTGCCATAGACCGGGTGGTCACACACGCCCAATCTGGCAAGCCCAACATCTCCAAATGTGCATTACGCTCCACCTTAGCCCAAGGGGAGCTCTCCAAATCTATGCCCAACAGACAGTCAACAGGCATGGCTGGCCTCACAGCTACTTGAAGAGTACCTGAGACCCCCGCACTCAAAGGGAACCTGAGCCACCTTGCAGTGGCTCTCTGTGTTGTCAGCGGCAACAACTGGGTAAAATGCATTGGGGATTACCTGCTCTTCAGACACCAGCCGACAACTGACAGCTGTCACACTGGCTCCGGTGTCTCTCAGAGCCTCCACCCTTTGGCCATTGATGATCACCCACTGCCTGTACTTGTTAGTGTTATCAGGCAGCTGGGTCCTGGGGACCACCTCACAGTCTCCTAAAGAGACTAGGGACATCTCTGCGAGACTAACCCTGGGCGTAATTGGCGTATTAGCGCTACGCGTAGCTACACGAAGTGCACTTCGCACTATGCACGCTACGCGTAGCTACGCGAACTGCGTAGTGCGGTAGGTAAATGCTGTTCGCACTGATTGCACAGTGCCGGATGCCTGTCCGCACTGTGCAATCATTGCAAATGGCATCTTGCACAGTGCAAGCGGTCGTTTTCTGCCGCTCGAGTAGATTTGTACTCGAGCGGCAGCTTTCTCAACGTGGACTGGTAGTTTCTCATCACGAGCGGTCGCGAGCATACACGACCACTCGCAATGAGAAACATGACCGCCCCGCGTTGAGAATCTCACCGGGAGGTTTATTTTCCTCGCTCGCGATCGGCAACTTGATGTTGCTGATCGCGAACGAGGAAAAAGTCTCGCCGGGATGTTGATTTTGCTCGCTCGCGGTCGCCAACTTGACGTTGAGGACCGCGAGCAAGCAAAAAATGCCCGCTATGCTACGCTACGCGTTTTTGCACTGTGCTACGTGCAATTCACGTAGCTCGTTAGTAGCACAAACTCCGCAAACTCCGCGAGCGTAGCGTAGTTTTCCGCCCAGGCCTATGTGAGACCCCACCCACCTTGGGCACCCAACTCCTCCCCCAGGGCTACACTAGCGATCTGCCGGGGTGGTGCACCACTGGGTGCTGTTTTCCCATACATGGGACATCTTAAATCATAGGAGCAGTGGCCCACTTGACCACACTTGAAACAGGTCTTGGGCCCCCTGTGAACAGGCTTATCTGTTGGGGCCCCTGACTTCTTTTCAGGGGGAGGCTGGGAACCCTTCCCTTGGTTCCCTTGGGGATTACTTTGGGGCCCTTTCTGGAACTTCCTCTGTTTACCCTTGTCCCCCCACTCCTCTGCTGGGGACCCTGCCCACCTTTGGCGAAGTCTCCCACATGACCCTTGTGGACCCGGGTGCTCACCCAGCGGTCCGCCTCCTCAGCAAGCTTCCTAGGGTTAGTCAGCCTACTACCAATAAGGTGCTGGCGTAGCTCTGTAAAACAATTACTGGACAAGTGCTCCCATGCAATCAAATCAAAGAGCGCTTCAAAATCATTCACTTTGCTACCCTTCACCCAACCATCCAATGCTCTGCAAAAAAAGTCACATATTCTACCCAAGTGCTTGACTCCAGTTTCTTGCAATTCCTAAACCTCTGTCTATACATTTCACGAGTCAACCCATACCTGCTCATCAAGGCTTCTTTCATGTGAGCATATGAATTGTGGACTTCAGAGGGCAAGTCTAACCATGTATCCCGCCCCTCACTGAGGAACCGCCCCCACAACCCCGCTCTCCAATCTTTCTCAGGGACCCGGTGGGAGGTCATAGCTACCTCATAGGCCTTAAACCACTGGCCAATATCATCATTTTTGTAAAATTCTTTAAACACATCCTTGGGTATATACACTCGTGTTTCTGCAGGCAGTGACGGGGTGTAATTTCTAAGCTCTTCCTGCTCCCAGCGACACGTAGTCTTCAAAAGGGCCCAACACAACAGCAGGCACCTCTTTGCAGGTAGAATTCCCAGCAAGAGAATTCAGGGGAGCTGGTTGGTGAAGTCTTGTATCCCTGAGACTTCAGGCAGGAGGCAAGCTCAATCTTCAAGCCCTTGGAGATCTTCTTCAAGATGATTAAAGTACACACAAAGTTCCTTTCTCCTTTCTTTGGCAATAAAGTAACCACTGCAGGCCAACCCCAATAGCACACAGCACAGGGGCAGTCTCCTCCTTCAGTTTCCTGGTTCTTCTCCTCAGCAAAGGTTCGTCTTGATTCCCAGAAGTGATCTAAAGTCTTGGGGCTGGGCCCCAATATTTATACTAGTAAATCTGTTGTCCTCTGAAGGCAGAGGGTGCCTGTACCTAGCCAAAACCAGTTCTGTGCAGATTCCTGGCAGGAGGTGGAGACAGCATTGTTGAAAGCAGACCTGGCCCACGTAGCTGAAAGGAAATCTCCTCCCCCTACTCTCTATTCTATGAGGGCTCAGGGGAGTGAAAGGAAATCCTCGCCCCCTACTCTCTATTCAGCCAAGGTCCTATTCAGCCCAGCCCTGACCCATCAGACTGCTGGAGCCCAAGCCCTCCTGTCACTCACAAACCAGACATGCAATACACAACCTAGCAGAGGCAAGCTGGATGGTTAGGCAAGAAAATACCTACTTTCTAAAAGTAGTATTTTCAAACACAGAATGTAAAAATTACCCCAACACTAAAAGATGTATTTTAACATTCTGAGTTCAGGCGTACCAAACTCGAATTTGTTCCCTGGGTCAGTTAGGATTATAAGATGTTATCATCAAACTGCCCATTCTGGCCTATGGGAGCAGGTAGCCTTGCAATAGTGAAAAACGAAATTGGCTGTAATTCACTATCAGGACATGCCACACACACCAGGGCATGTCCTACCTTTCACCTAAAATGCACCCTGCCCTAGGGCCTACCTTAGGGGTGACTAACATGTAGAAAAGGGAAGGTTTGGGGGCTGGCAAGTGGGTGCACTTGCCAAGTCTACATGGCAGTCCCAGACTGCACACAGGCTCTGCAATGGCAGGCCTGAGCCATAGTTTACAAGCTGCTTCTGTGGGTGGCACAACCAGTGCTGCAAGCCCACCAGCAGCATTTGATTTACAGGCCCTTGGCACACACGCTGCACTGTACTAGGGTCTGACAAGTAAATCAAATAATCCAATCGTGGGGGAGCGACCGTTGACCCTGTCTTCAGGCAGGTCGCTCCCCCATGCTGCACAGCTCCACCAGTGTGACTGTGTGCCTCTGCTGCTTCACACCGCCGCTGCCACAGGTTCGAGGCCCCTCTGCCTCGGTAGTCCGGAACTGCTGTATTCATTGTATTGCTGCCTCTTGTGTATTTTTGTCTCCCACTGACCTAACTTTGCCTTTTTTTCCTTTTGTTATCTCTGTGCCCCCCTTGTTTTTGCCTTCTGTGCCCCCTGGTGCCCTTTGCCTTAATTTGCCCGTTTTTCCCGCCGCTGCGTCCCCTGCAGCCCCGCCCCCCTGCACGCCCATTCGTCGCCCATTCGTCGCCCCGCTCCCAGCTGCTCTTCCCTCCCACCTCCCCTTATATGGCGGCCGCGCCGCTGGCCAAAGGTGCACATAATACAAGCCCGTCTGCGCCCGTCCGCACCTGGACTGCACCCAGCGTCAGACACCCTGGTCCCCGCGACCCCCATGATGACGACCAACACCACTACGACGCCAGCACCCTCCACGCTCTCAACACCGGACGATCCCACACCTGCTTCCAGGCCACCCTGAAGCGCACGCAGGGACCCTTCTCCTGCTGCAGCTTCACCAGCCTCCGAGCCACCAACTCGCCCACCGAGACAGGACGCAACCACCTCAGATGCATACTACTCAACACCCGCTCCGCACGCAAACACGCTGTCGAACTCTGGGACCTGCTCGACTCATCCTACCCGGACGTCACCTTCCTGACAGAGACCTGGATGTACGCCTCCTCGGGGCCGGACATCGCCATAGCCATCCCGGACGGCTACAAGATCACCCGCAGGGACCGCACCAACAGAGTAGGAGGAGGAATCGCCATCATCCAAAGGAACACCCTCAGGGTTTCGACCAGCACCGACGACACACTCAGCACCGCCGAACACCTGCACTTCCAGATCCACACTGACCCCAACACCAGCCTCAGAGGGACGCTCGTCTACAGACCCCCCGGACCTCGGCCACAGTTCAGCGACTCCATCGCCGACTTCATCAGCACGCACGCCCTCGCCTCCACAGACTACATTCTCTTCAGAGACCTGAACTTCCACCTCGAGAACAACAATGACAGCAACTCCACCACCCTGATCAACAACCTCGCCAACCTTGGACTCAGACAGCTCGTCACAATGCCCACCCACTCCGCGACCCCATCTTCTCCGCAAGCTCTCACGGCACCTTCAGCCACACCACCAAACTCTACTGGACCGACCATTGCTGCATCCACTTTACCTTCCGGAAACCCACCACGCACTACCGCACTCAACAGATCCCCTGCCGCACAGCTGGAGCAAAGTCACCGAAGACCAGCTTAACACCACCCTCACCAGAAGCCCGGGCGCCGACCCCACTGACACCAACACCGCCACCCGCAACCTCAGGCGATGGATCGACGACTGGGCCAACACTCTCGCGGCGATCAAGAAACCCTCCAACAGACGCACTGACAAGAAAGCCAGCTGGTTCACAGCAGACCTCCAGGCCTCAAAGCAAAACTGCCGAAAACTCGAGAAGGAATGGCACCGCGAACAAACACCGGACAGCTATGCAGCCCACAAGAACGCCATCCGCAGACACCTTCACCTCATCCGATCCGCCAAAAGAGCCTCCTTCAAAGACCGCCTCGACAACAACACACACAACAGCAAAGAGCTCTTCAACATCTTGAAAGAACTCTCCAACCCCAGCTCCAACACCAACGGCATCCCACCATCGCAAGACCTGTGCAACTCCCTAGCCACCTTTTTCCACTGCAAGATCACAGACATCCACGACAGCTTCAACAACGAGACCGCCCTGACAGCCACTGACACCTCAGACCCTCAGACCCTCTGGCCAACATCCACATCGACCCCGTGCTCGCCTGGACCAACGTGAATGAAGACGACACCATCAAAATCATGAACACCATCCACTCCGGCTCCCCGTCAGACCCTTGCCCGCACCACATCTTCAACAAAGCCAGCGCCACCATCGCACCCCATCTCCGCAAGGTCATCAACACCTCATTCGAGACCGCAACCTTCCCAGAGAGCTGGCAGCAATCCGAGATCAATGCCCTACTCAAGAAACCCAAGGCAGATCCGAGAGACCTCAAGAACTTCCGGCCCATCTCCCTGCTCCCGTTCCCGGTGAAGGTCATCGAGAAGATCGTCAACAGACAACTGACCCGCCACCTCGAGGAGAACAACATCTTGGACCCATCCCAGTCCGGGTTCCGCAGCAACCACAGTACCGAAACCGCCCTCATCGCCGCCACCGACGACATCAGGGCCCTGCTGGACAACGGTGAAACCGCGGCCCTCATCCTCCTGGACCTCTCAGCCGCCTTCAACAGTTTGCCACCACACCCTACGCACCCGCCTCCACAACGCAGGGATCCGAAACAAGGCTCTGGAATGGACCACCTCCTTCCTCTCCGACAGAACCCAGAGTGTCCGCCTCCCGCCTTTCCGATCCAAAGCCTCCGAGATCATCTGCGGCATACCCCAAGGATCCTCCCTCAGCCCGACACTGTTCAACGTCTACATGGCACCTCTCGCCCACGTAGCCCGACTGCACAACCTCAACATCATCTCCTACGCCGACGACACCCATCTGATCCTCTCCCTCACCAAGGACCCCGTCACCGCCAAAACCAACCTCCACGAAGGAATGAAGGCCGTCGCCGAATGGATGAAGAACAGCCGACTGAAGCTGAACTCAGACAAGACGGAGGTCCTCATCCTTGGCTCCACCCCCTCAGCCTGGGACGACTCCTGGTGGCTGACCTCTCTGGGAGCATCACTGACACCCACCGACCACGCACGCAACCTGGGGTTCATCCTCGACTCCACACTCTCTATGACCAAACAAGTCAACGCCATCTCATCCTCCTGTTTCAACACCCTCTGCATGCTCCGCAAGATCTACAGATGGATCCCCATCGAAACAAGAAGAACGGTTACCCAGGCCCTCGTCAGCAGCAGACTGGACTACAGAAACGCCCTCTACGCAGGAACCTCAGCTAAACTCCTGAAACGACTACAAAGCATACAGAACGCCTCTGCACGCCTGATCCTCGACATCCCTCGCCACAGCCACATCACACCCCACCTAAGAAACCTACACTGGCTCCCTGTCAACAAGAGGATCACCTTCAAGCTCCTCACCCACGCACACAAGGCACTCCACAACACCGGACCGGAATACCTCAACAGACGACTCACCTTCTACACCCCGAACCGCCAACTCCGCTCCGCTGACCTCGCACTCGCAACCATCCCCCGCATCCGAAGAACGACCACCGGTGGCAGATCGTTCTCCCACCTCACCACGAAGACCTGGAACACCCTCCCCATCCACCTGCGGCAGACCCAGGACCTACTTACCTTCAGGAGGCTACTCAAGACCTGGCTGTTCAAGCAGTAGCAGCACCCAACCCCCCCAGCGCCTTGAGACCCTCACAGGTGAGTAGTGCGCTTTATAAATGCTCTGATTGATTGATTGATTGAATCATGGAATCACTAATCCATAACCACAATTTGCAATAGGGAACACTTGCACTTTGGCACTGAATAGCAGTGGCAAAGTGCCCAAAGCATCTAGACCAGCAAAAACATAGCAAAACACAGGAGGCAATAGCAAAAAAATGGAAGGGAGACCCACGCCAATGGTGCCAGGTCTAACAAATATAATCTACAATCTGAATTCCGTGGTATGTATATAACTGTAAGTAATTTAAAAATGTACATTAGAAATGAAGATGTATATGGGAGTTTGATAAAAAAGAGTTTCACAGTGATATGAAAAAATATATAAGATGAACTGTATCTATTAGAGGGCATATGTTTAAGAGGTTAGTGGTGAATGTTTTGGGAAGTAAGGGAAAAATTAATTAATTAATTAATCGACGCGAGGAGTTATCCGAAGAAACTGATCAAGAGGTCAATGAAACGTGCAGCCAACAACAACAGGGAAGCACTAATTGAGCAAAGCGGACCTAAAGAAGCTAGTCCCAGACTCACATGTGTCAACACTTTCTGTAGCTTTTCCAACAGAATTTTAAAAAGTATTCTTTCCAATTGGAAGATACTGAACATTGGGAACACCTCTTTACCTCGACGACTTTTTGCGTTTAAACGTAGCATGAATATTAAGGATCAGCTAGTGCACACACGTCCACACATTAATAAATCAAGTAACCAGAACACTCTGTGGCATTTACCTGCTGTCAAAGGCCATTTCCTGTGATGCATGTGTGCAGCATGTCCACTAACAGAACACACAGTCTCCATTGACATTGGGACCACACAACCGTGGACACTGTCTCAGCACACGAATTGCAATAGTGACAGGCTCATCTACCTAATTACCTGTCCATGCGCTTTGCGGTATGTGGGCATGACCACCCAGAAGGTGAAAACTCGTATTTTAGAACATAAGAGCACCATCCGATGTAGAAAGGCTGCCACCAAACTCACCAGTCATTTCCTGGAAACCAACCATTCCCCAGAAGACCTAAAATGGACAGTTTTAGAGAAACCATATATTCCTGCTCATGTCACAGACATATCGACATACCTGTTCAGGAGCGAACAACGGTGGGTGCATAAGCTCAACAGTGCTAATGTGGGCTTAAATGATGAAATTCCATGGGTTTCCCTATAGGCTCCCTAACTTTCCAGGGGCCTTAGATACCTCATGGTTCATTTTTCTGTTACCAATCGCCAACGTGACATATAACAGGAGATTAGTTGTGCATTAGAATGCATTAATCTTCTACTTTTCTCTGCACACATGATGCGCTGTCATGATAACCCTGAGATTATAATTTGCATTCTGTTCTACCCTATCCAGCTAAATGTGACTCATCTTTTCGAACTAACGTTTCCTTCTTTTAGCAGGTTTGTGTCACTCCTTGAGTACAGGAGACTGCAACATGCAGATCATCCTGTTTTGCCTACCTACTTTTTGGCAAAAAATGCATTCTGTGAGCGCGCTGCTCATCCACATGACTTGTATCAACGCTGGTGATATGGTCCCAACAGTATTCTCCAGTAAAGGACCTAATGTATACTGTCTTGACTCTTACTTGATGCCACGTCATACTTTCACTCACAACTACATTTCCCGGCTAACATTGAGCACTGAACGCAGGCGCAGTAGATTAGCGTATCCATGTCCTGCGCATGCGCATTAGCGTCGTAATCCATTAGGACGCCACACCGGGTCTGAATTCGCTCATTACTAGTTCGCATTTAAAGAGCGACCGACAAGACGTCTCTCACCTCCGGTCGCAGACTCTACCCGCCTGGGGTACCGACGGAGAGGTGAGTGACGCATCGGGGCTATGCCCTTTATGGTGTTTGAGTATATCGTTAGAGACTCCTCTTTGACATACAACCTAGTCTGACAGTATCTTTTCCTGTCTCGCCACCGTTACTTGATAACGTGTACTCTTTGGGATAGAGGTTGAGCACCCTGTTAAATTGGTTTCCCTGGGAAATGTTGCATGTGGAATATAATTCGGACAGTACATATGAGTTTCACTCCATTATACAGCCCACATATTAACTAATATGCCACACAATGATAAAGCGAACCTGCTATATCAGAACACTCTATGTTAACTGGCTAGAATGTTTTTGTCCATTCTGTCTTGGTCACTAGCCTCTTGGTCCGTGTCAACGGGCCAGAAGGTTTATGTCCAGGGTAGCGTTTCTATCATGGTTACCAGCATCTTGGTCTATCGATTCCCGTATTTTTACAAACCATGGGTTTACCTTTTGTACTAGCTCACTTTAATCTACCAACTTAAGTGGTGTTTGTCGAGTCTGTAAACAGACTTAATTTTTAACATACCCTGGGTTTCTATCTTCATTAGATTCTTCTTCTCTTTGTGATTCCTGTCTGCCCTTTTTTCAATTGGTATGAGGTTTTGAGACGTTGTGAATACACAGTTAATTGACACAAGCACCCTCAATACTTTTTCATAGAGCGGTGCCCCCTTCCCTGAGCTGTTGCCAGGTTGAGGTGAAGCAATTTACCCAGTCGTTACGGGTAAGCATTAAGTTTTGTTCTTTCTGTTTTTGCACACTTGAGGTGTAGTTTGTAGGGAGAGGAATCTGTTGATCCCACCTACAGTGTTGTCTGATGTTTTTGTCTGTATGTTGAAAGCCACTGACATTATCTCATGTATCTATGTATCTGTTCCTACTAAGTACAGTCACCTTCCGAAGAATAGGAACCGGAAGTGCCATTGGTTCCGTATTTTTCTAATCTTTCTACATTTTTTTAACACATTTCACTTAGCAGCAGCATCTTTGAGGTCCTGACAAAAGCCTTGCCCGAGTGCAGGGTATCACGGCTGAAACATGTTGACCATAATCGCTCACCTCACACATGCGGTTTAAATCCATACCGCAGGTGCACTGTTTTTAATCCTGGCAGCGAGAGTATCCAAATAAAGCATGCATTGTGTTCTCTCTAGCTAGTTTTATCATCACTTTCCTCACGTTACATTATTCTTTGCGCTGTGTCCTCACCCACACTATATGTCTCATTTGGTGGATTTAGAATATCCGTGTAGAGTAGACATCAAAACATCCCTGTGCTCCTCCCTCTCAGAGAGGGGGTTGTAGCCCTCAGAGGAACTAGGTTTTCCTCTGAGAGGAGAATCCCAAATGATGAAGCATGCCACCTTTGGTGGGTGAGGGATTTCGTCCTGAAGGGGATTATCCCACAGCTAGGTCTGTGTGATATTGTCAGTGTCTTCTTCTTCTTTGTTCATACAACTTAGACCCAAGGATTTTGTTGTATTTCTTGTATTATAGTATTGGGGATGTAATCCTTTGCAGGTCTTTAAAAATTAATTAGTGCCTGTTTATTACAAGTTAGCCTGGTATATGATGTCCAATAATGTAAGTGGGCACCTTGTACCAGTCCAGACAACCCTTATGGTGATTTAAGAGGTCTCAGACAACCTTAGAAAGCTATCCAAGTGGTAGCTGTGGAGAGCAGACTTCAGGCTTATTCTTGAAGGAGTGTAAAGCAGTTTGTTTTCCAGAATGCAATCTTTTAGTATAGATTATATGAAAAAGAACAACACAAAGTATTTATAAAAATATGTATTTATTATATAACACTATCTAGTACATTACATTATCTCCCACATGGAGATAGACACAAAGCACACAATACTTTATGTAGGTTTCAAAATAATCATAGGGCTATGCCCCTTATGTTATGCCATTAGATTAGCCTTATATAGCTAAATATAGCAGTGGTAGTCATCTATATTGACAACCCACTGAGCTATATTTGGAAAAATGATGTTTTACAGAATAGGTTAGTCTTGGACAGGTGGCAGCCATTTTGTATACTGGCCGCCATCTTACATTATGGCTATGTTTAAGCACGCAGTGAGCTCTAAACTGCGAATGAGGTAGGCCCAGACAGCTGCGCCATGACACTTGTTGTTCACCTGATAAGTATACGCCCAGTTTCGTTTCTTTATCCAATAAGGGGCGCTGCCTCGCCTATGAATAAACCTTTCTGTGTGCGGAAGTAATATTCTATTTGCAGCACCTCTCCTACATTGGGAGGAGTAGGGATGCAGCTGGCTGACCTTGGCTAAGAGATACCGTGTGCCTGCCTCAGGCTGGTGATGTACGCCCCTCTGCCTCCCTAAAGTACGCATCCCTAAACCTGTAACTTTCCCTTGTAGGCGTGCTCTAGATGTTTATGACATGTTTGATGTATCATACTATGCTGCGCATGATTATTGAGTCAGTCCATTAGCAAGCATTGCATGGTGCATGGTGCATGTTGTATTTGGGCTCCTCTGCAGAGTATAGATAATAAACTGCTTGTTTGCATTCTCTACTGGCTGACTGACTCTTCATTGATATAGGTAAGGCAGGGAGGTGGTGTAGTAACCCGAGTGACCCTATACGGGTCACTTCCTTCACTTAGCAAAGGAATCACAGTAAATAGCAGTAATACACAGTGGGCCCCAGGGTGGGACCAAACCATATACTAAGAAAGTGGTATAAGAACCATGACTCGAGTCAAAACTATGTCGAGAGGACGTAGAATTGCTGGGGACCCACAGAACCACCCACAGTAAGTAGATAGGGACCCCACGGAGAGGGTGTGCAGTGTGTGAATACGACTGTGTGCTCCGTACAAGTCTATGTGCAAGTCGCAGTTGGATTTTTAAAGATTAGGGACCCTTGCCAGTGGACCCTGAAGAAACCCCGTGGAAGACAGAAGGTTGGAGAGCAACCATGGTACCCAAGTTACCTATCCCAGGGAAGCCGAGCCCATAGGTGTGAAGTGGCGTCGGAAACCGCTGTCGAACCCAATGGAGGACTTCAGGAAAGTGCAGCTGCTGGAAGAGTAGAAAGTGTCTGGAGGAATCCAAATGTGGATTCTTGAAGAGGAGTACCTTAAAGCAGAGGGGACAGAGTCTATGTCACTCGGGAATGTCCAGGAGCCCTGGAAGACGAATGCCCTACGATGTTGGGTGCTTCAGGAAAGATGACAGTGACCTTGTCTCTGCAGCTGCGAGGACCAGGCAATGCTGAGGATGACCAGGACCCGGATGCGAGCTGTCCCATGAAGGATGTTGAGTGCGGAGGGGTCGGTGTCCAGCGGGAGCACCAACAAGCCTTGGCAAATGTAACTCACGCAGGAAGGCACGGTTGGGACTAGCAAGGTCCAGGAGACTCACCACAAGCAGGAGAGTCAGGTCAGGCCCCAAGCAATCAGGGGAGCCCAAGGAAAACAAAAGTGACCCTCAAATGGACCTAGAGGCCAGAGACACAGGAGTCGCAAGAGGACCTCAGGCAGCTCACCAAAAGAAGCAGGCCACGATGCACATGATATGGTGTGTCCTAAGATTCTGGTCACTGGTGGTGCTCCAGATTGGGGCTACTTGGAGCCCAAAGATCTTCTTGCAAAGATGTCAACAAGCTTTTGCAACTGCAAAGGGGACTCAGTACTCAGGGGTTACATTATCGCAACCCCCACGAGGACTACTGACCTCAAACTTGGTGAGAGGGTAAAGCAGGCCTTGGGAGCTGAGGAAAACAACCACCTGTGTTGCAGAGCACATTGAGTCCGGAGGAGCTAAGGATCTTCAGACTTGTTGACTTAGTTGCGGTGCCTGCGAATGCAGGGGAGTGACTCCTTCCCTCCAAGGGAGATTACTTCGGTAGTCCTTGATGCTTCAGAGGCCTAGGAAGGTTCCAGTATGATGCACAGGCACAGGCATTGCAGCAGACTGCAAGGGAGACGAAGTCAGGCCCAAACTAAGTCCAGAGTGCCCAGACGGTAGAAGCCCAGTGGTTTCAATTCTCAATCTTATCCAACAAGGAATCTAGGGACCTACACCCAGGTAAGCCCTTAAGTACCCTAAGGAGAGGGTTGGGAAGATTCAGAGGACCCTCCCACATGCACAGGGACACTAAATGTGCCCCTCATGCAGACTTTCAGGCACTGGCAAGCGCACCCACCCAGCCCTAATACACTAAATCCTGTCTGGGAGTTGGTCACACCCCCCTGTGACAGGATACCTATTGTTCTACCTTCCCCTGCTCGAGCTTGGCTCAGCAGCAGGAGGGCAGAAATGTGTCTCTGGTCGGCAGCAACCATTTTATGCTGTCCAGGACTAGAAGGCTGGACCTGGAACACTGAGAGCCTAATGGAGAGCTCTTCCAGTGCTTGGAATCATTCCTCCCACACTGTTTAAGGTGTGGGGGTATGATTCCAACATGTTTCATACCAAACATGACAGGACTCGTTGCAGTCATTTTCGAGATGGTCATCGCGCGATTACGCGGTACCCCTCTATATAGTATATGGCTGCTTCATTGACAACCCGGGAGAATGGTCTCCGCAGGCTGCAAGGGTGTTCTGCTCATGTAGGGGCACCCTCTCACTTAGAACCAAGCACCCAGCCTTCAGGATTATAAAGGCCTGCTATAGGGGTGACTTATAGGTTTTAAGTGCAGTGACCCTTAGATATAGTAAACCTACATCTTTACTAAGTGGTGCATGCACCAACTTACACAGGCTGCAATGGCAGGCCTGTAGTTCCATTTTGAATGGTCTCTCATGGGTGGCATAATACATGCTGCAGCCCATGGGAGACCTCTGGGGTACCTATGGCCTGGGTACATGGGTACCATATACTAGGGACTGAAAAGGGTAACCCAATATCCAATCTGGGATGTACCTAAGTACTGAACACAACAATTTAGGGAGAAAGTAGATAGACTGGGGCCCTGATTAGCAGAATCCCAGTCAGACCAGTCAAAAGCAGCATCCCGTCAAGGAAAAAGTGGGGGTAACCATAAGAAGCAGATCCTACTTTCCTACAGATGTATATGGGAGTTTGATAAAAAAAAGAGTTTCACAGTAATATGAAAAAATATATGAGATGAACTGTATCTATTGGAGGGCATGTGTTTAAGAGGTTAGTGGTGAAAGTTTTGGGAAGTAAGAGAAAAATTAATTAGATCTGTTTATTACATTGTGTATTATATTGTAAAATAACAGTATAGTTTTGTGGCAAGTTGCAATGAGGAACTAAGAATGTTTTAAATGTCTAAATATCATGTGCAGAATAGATACATCTGTTATTTGCATTCTGGGAGTTGTAGTACTTTTAGTAACATTATTAAACAGGAATATTGTAGTGAGAAAGAAAAGATGAGAACATGTTGTCCGCCTGTATATGAACTAGAAAGAAGTAATACTTGTTAAGTATGTATTGGGAAGTGTTTGTCAATGTGGTTTTTAACTTATATGACCACTTTGCATATGCTTAGATGGTGAGATATGGTTTTTGTGCTCACACATACCTATATATACAATGGGACTTTTGAGTTTACTTAAAGATGCAGAGAGGTATATATTTTGAGAAAGATGGCTTGAAGGTATACATCTATTAAGAAATTGCATATATGTTTACATGGTTATCTATGTTCAGTAAGGCTGATAAATTTCATGTATATGGTAGGGATAGTGTTTTTCTTTAAACAAGGTGTGTTTAAAATTGAGAAGGATTAATAGTGCAGAATGCCTCAAGAGTTCTTGTGCTAGCTTCATTTTGAGTGTAAATTCTGTTTGAGATATGCTGAATATATGTTTTGGAAACAGAAGAAGTATTTGAGAAATGATGTGGGCATGCACTTCACAAAAGGGTTTGCAAAATGTCAATATGTTGTTTTCCATTTTAGAAACTTACTGATGCTTGTGCACGCTCAGTAACGAAGCAATGTATGATTCTAGAGGGCCATTTATGCAATTATATATCAAGTGTGAGACCTAGATTTCACTCACACATAGCTCTTAAGAAAAGCATGTATACAGTAAAAAAGGTAGTTTGATACTGGCAGAAGGAGATAACCAATTATTCAGAGATGTAGTGACAACTGTTATGTATCTAACAGCAATGAAGGTACTTTCTCAGTCAGTCAGGCAGTATTCGGGCACTCATGGAATCCCCAGCCACTACTCAGGCAGTCATCAAATCAGTGATTCAGTATCCGTGGAGTTATTCAATTATCCAGAACCTATACATGTACTATTGCAATCAGGCAGGCAGAAATGATATAGTCATTGAAGTATGGAGGCACTACATATACATTCATCTAATCACCTAGGTACTATCTATTGAGTTATGCGATTAGCAAGGCTGTAACTATGCAATCATTATAACATTTGCGCAGAACCTATGCAGCCATCTAAACACCCACTTACAACCCGTGCAGTCATTGAAATACTGAGGCACACACATGCACTGATGAAACACTCAGGCTCTACTCATGCACTCGTGTAATTACCTAGATTACCTAAATTTAGTGTTATATTTTAAAAAGTGTAGAAGAAGGAGAGATGCAGTAAAACAGAAAGAACAAGTTGTGAGAGTAGTTGATAAGGCCTTTGCTTTGAAGAGGAAGCTTTTCATTTTGATTCTAAATAGAATGAAGACTCTTGACAAAATAGTGTTTTGCATGGGGAGACAAAACCAGAAGATAAGATTAGTGAATCGAAGTAACTGTTGTACAGTTTTTAGTGGAAAATTGATACATACTTCTTGTACAGAGGCTTTCGTTAATGAAGAAAGCCATACCCAGTATAAAAATTAGTTCATGCTACTGATTAAAGAGGATGATGTTATCAAATGAAGAATGGTAGTCCTATAGCAAAAGAGGTGGTGGTACCTAGAAATGTAGAAGAAGTTTTTGCAGAAGAGGTATGAGGAAGGCGTAGTCAGGGTACTGTATACAAATGGAATTGTAGTAGTGTTTCTAGTATTAGACAAGTAGACTGGAATCCATTGTTACATGAAGAAAATCCCTACGTATCTTTCCAAAGCAAAGTTTAAAACACAAAATAAGTTATACCACTTTACAATGAGAACTTCAGGTAGGAGGCTGCATTATGTGAAAACTCCTGCTTTATGTTTAGGAGAAATAAGTAGAGCACTTTTGCATGGTAGTGTGGCAGACGTAGAAAAGGTTTGTGGTGATGTGCAGTTTTGTTTCTTTGGTCCTCAGAAGGATTCTAGGGAAATTGAAGAGTTGTTGAGAGGAGGAGTTGCAGAACAAGACACATGTATTACAGTTGATAGTTTTAAAAAAGAAATTATAACATTTTACAGAGTGTTCTGTAAAACAACAGACAATGTTTGTATATGTTGTTGATGCACTTACTAGATGATTTAAACACAGACTGTTGACTTATATTTTAAAAGTGAAAAAGTAAATTATGATAACTGGCAAAAGTTAGCTATGTATTTATTTGTAGAGGGATGGTTTGACTTGTCTATACAGCAAGATATATGTAAGTAGTGTTACAACAAATTGGAAGATAATAAAATGAACAACATATAGATATTAGATACCCATTTTGTAAGATAATAAAATGCCTGCTAATGTAGAAAAACTATGAAGGTCAAAAATAAAAAACATCAACAATTATTATTCTTTACAGCATTGTGAAGGGCCATTATGGAATGCTCTCCAGCACTAACTACAACTCCACAATCCATACAGTATGACGTCATCGGGGAAAAATTTGGAGCCAAATCTTGAAGTTCAGATTGGACTTTTGAATAGACTCACTGCTTCGGTGTTGTTGTGCTGCTATTGATCTTGAGGGTCCTTCAGCTTTGCGTTGCCTTCTTGCTGCTCACAGAAACTCCTCTAATGAAATGTGCAAAAAATATAAAAGGAGGAAAAAAATAGCATGGCAGCATTGTGAATAACTGTAACACACTGGTCGCCAACTGTTATAACAACACTACAGTCCATGCAATACATGGCCATTCTTGAAAACTGTGGAGCCATATCTGTTGTAGTAGTTGGTACCTCTAAAGGGACTTTCTGGCCAAGTAGTGTTGCTGCTGCCACTGATGTAGATGGTCTTCCAGCTTTCCTCTTGATGATCGCCAGTTGGAGACATTTTCTAAGATAGGTTTTAAGATAATATGAGATGCACGTCATCCCACATGAATGATTTTTGTTCATCCCTCTTGTCAGACATTGTGCATTGCACTAGTTTTGCAGCAGTTTATGATTCCCCATAAGTTTGGAGACCAATGGATAGTTTGATGTTTGTTTGGAAGTTATGTTGTGTTCGTGTGTTTAGATGTTGAAAGTTACTTTTTAAAACTATTGTTTTTTTTACAAATATGTTGTTAAATAGTTAAACCAATGTTACTAAACAGCTAGACTCAAACTTTGTGTAAAACATGTCTATATGTCTGTTTTACACTTTTTCATTTGTATTCGTGACTTCTAATGTCAATGCGTCCTCTGGTGTTGCTGTGAAGAAGGAAAATGCATTTTTGATGTAGTTATTTCAACAAATGAATACAAAGGGGAAAGTTTTATTAGTGTCTTACTAAAAAGCTACACTGAAACTTTATGTCAAATATGTCTATATATGTGTTTTACACTTTTTACACTTTTTCAAAAACACCCGGTATCCACAGTCTGTCCTTGGCAATGGCACTCATAAAAGCATACAGGCACACCCTTTGCAATCATCAAGGATGTCCTTTCTGCATCACTCTGCAAACGTGCCTCCTGGCATAGTACTAGTTGGGTAATGAAGTCCCCTTGGCTATTGAAGGTATTTTCGGGCCAAGTATACCTCATGTTACCTCCAGCGAGTTCTAAACACAGTCAGTTTCCTAAGAGGTGTTCTGAAGCCACACCCCTTTCGGCATCATTCTGCAAACACGTCTCCTGGCACACTACTAGTTGGGGAATAAAGTTGTCTTGGATGCTAATGGACCTTTGGGACCAAAAAGCCCTCCTGGTACTTTCTATAAGTGCTACTCAGCGGGATTTCTGAGAGCTGGCCAGAGGCCCATCCACTTTCCATACTATTCTGCAAAGACCATTGTTACTTAAAAAACCATGGAAATTCACTGAAAAATACAAAGGTTACAGGTAAGTTATAGTTAACAATTAGCATTAAAAAAACCTTAGAAATTCACTGAAAAAAACAAAGGTTACAGGGACGTTATAGTTAGGAAATAGAATTGTAAAAAAACCTTAGAAATTCATTGAAAAAACTAAAGGTTACAGGGACGTTATAGTTAGGCTGACATTTCACTCGTACGAAACAAGAGAAATTCAACAGTTATAGTTAGATAAGCTAACTATAACTCACGTCCCCATAATGCACGGCTTATGACCTCACATATTATATCATTCATTGCATGGTCAGTGACATCACTGATGACATCACTGATGACATTTCAAATGACATCACTGATGACATAATCCTCAGAATCTTTGAAGCAGCCACTCACACCCCTATATAACCATTCATACACCCACTTCAACTTTCACACTATCATTCTCGAAACCATTGACACACCCATACCACTACTTACATATCCACTCATTCATTCATAGGTCTACACACACATCTACTCACTCACCCATACAGCCACTCATACACGCACTCACTCACTAATACAGCCACTGACATATCCACTCATACATCCAAACAGCCACTCATACACTATAGAGCTATTCACACACCTACTCACTCACCCAAAGAGTCAATCCCACTGCCACTTACGCACCTATACAGTTATACACATACCAACTCACTTATTCATACAGATACTAACACATAGTCACCTATACAGTCACTGACACTAGCACACACTCACCCATACAGCCACTCTCACAATCACTCACTCAGACATACAGTCACTTATATACTCCAAACCTCACCTATACTGCCTTTCACATATGCAGTTACCCCTGAGATATCCATTCACTCACTGACATAGCCATACACACACTCACCAACCCATACAGCCCCTCACAGATACACTCGCCAACCCATACAGCCACTGATTCATCCACTCACTCATCCATGCAGGGAGTCACACACCCACTTACCCACCTACACAGACAATCATACACGCATACAGGTACTAGGACAACCAATCAATAACCCATACAGTCACTCATGTACCTACTCAACAACCCATGCAGCCATTTACACACTAACTGACATACTGATACAGTCATTCACACAAATTAATCACACACCCATACATTCACTGAGACATGTATAATCACTCACTTATACAGTCAGTCACGCATCCACTAAATCATCCATACAGGTACTCATATACCCACTGATTCATTAATACACCTTGGTGTATATATATTTAACACTCATACACTTTTTACAAACACTCACAGACACTGGATGATATAATGAGTGATATAATTTGAGATCCTTGCAGGAATACATCATGTTCCCTATTATATCAGGATGTGAGGTATAGCCTCTGCTTAGTTTTTACTCTTCAGGGGGTATCCAAAGATATTGGAGTAGACGCCTCACTCACTTATCGTGACATGCTTCATCATCGGCGACTATCCACACCCTGGTAAGGTAGTATTACCAGGGCGTACTCAACCATAGGTGGAAATGGGAGTTCTTAGATAAAGCAAACTGGCTAAGCAGGGACCCAGAAAGCTGATATATTACAAATACCTCAAGGTATACCCTAAAGTTTTACTTTATTAGGAGGGTACCTGGGGTATAGATAAAACGTGAAAGTTGTGGGTTTTATTCAAGTCAATTATTCAATTATACCCTTGTCTTGAGGCCAACATGTTTTGGCCCTCGCTGTGAGCCCAATCGGGTCTGGGGCCTTCGTCAGGGCTGTGTCGTCAGTGTCCCTGCCCTTTCTTGTGCACGCACACCATGCACACTCATGAGGCCTAATGCTCTCACCTGTCTTGGTTCCAAGAGGATTTTACTCTAGTGTGTCTCCTCGAGGGTCATGCAGTTCATGCGGGTTGGTGCCCACTTGTAGTCACACTTTCAATAAAGATCAGGCACCTCGGGATTACCTAGGTCCTACCACTACGGTGTCGATGATGAAGCAATTCACGATAAGTGAGTGAGGCGTCTACTCCAATATCTTTGGATACCCACTGAAGAGTAAAAACTAAGCAGAGGCTACACCTGACATCCTGATATAATAGGGAACCTGATGTTGTCCCGTTAGGATCTCTGAGCAATCAGTTGCCCGTGTGTGTGTAAATTTCGATAGTGGGAAAGTGCAATTGATTACACTATTTCTCGCTCTCCATTAGTGATCAGATGTCATTTGAATGTCATCAGTGCTGTCATCAGTGATGTCACCAGCCATGTCATGAGTGTTGTAATATGTGAAGTCATAAGCAGTGCATTGCGGGGGCGCAAGTTATAGTTAGCTCAGGCAACTATAATTGCTGAATTTCTATTGTTTTGTGCATGTGAAATCTGGCCCCAACTATAAAGTCCCTGTAACATTAGTTTTTTACAGTGAATTTCTATTGTTTTTAAAATCATATTTCCTAACTGTAACATCCCTGTACCCATTAGTGTTTTCAGTCAATTTCTAAGTTTTTTAAATACTACTTTATAATTATAATGCACCTATAACCTTTACATTTTTTTATTGAATTTCTATGGCTTTCTCATTTTATTTCCTAACTATAACATCTCTATACCTTTTTGTTAGTGAATATATACAGTTTTTTGAGTGCTGTGGAAGATTGTTCATAGGATTTGTCGTACAACCAGACTCAGTGGCCAACCTGCTGCATTGTTCATAGTTCACAGTGTCTTTTAAAAATAATGAATAGGTAGTTTCAAAATATGGCAAAAAGAATCAGAAAGTATCGTCAAAAGTAGAAAAACAGCAAGGTGAAAGCAGTGACAATAGAAGAAAAGGAAGGAAACAATATAGTACATACAGTAGAAAAATCGATAACAAAGCAGTGATAATAAGGGCAAAATATATACAACAAAAATAAATTGAATTGGATAAAACAATTGTACAGTATTAATAATGTAGACAAAGCTATTATTATTGCATTTTTTTTAAAAATACATTTACGGATCTGCAAATTTTCCACTGAATTATAGATTTCCCTCAGTTCCTACTCTATGGTTTTTATTCCAATCATGTGATAGTAACGAATTTGCATTGTCGCTCCAGGGACTTGCTAAATTCCTAAAAAATCATTTTAGGGATATAGGAGCCTTTAAATTAAATGATACTATAACGTAAAATTATTTCAAGCCTTATAAATTATCCTTTTTGTTTCTTCCTGTGCAGATGAAGTGTTTTATCATTGTGGCAAATCTGAGGACCTGTGGTGCGATCTGCAGACTCGCTTGTTGTCAAAATTTAAAGCTTCTTTGCTGGTGGTCTTTTTTCTACCACACCCAATTTTGGGGAAAACCACACCCTAAACAGTCACCTTTATTTTGGCTGTTGCTGCACAAAGGCAGAAAGCTAATTGCTGGGAAATATCATGCCAGAAGCTAATGTTCCAGGTGGTTCTCTTGCACCAGAGGAGGAAGGAGATGCAGAAGAACAAGTTGCTTCTACCCGAAAGGCGAGTAATGTATGGATGTGGTTCGCTTTACCATCAGGAGAAAAGAAGGCCTGTGCAAGACATGTGGAATGTAAGCTCTGTGGGAAACAGCTTTCAAGAGGCACCATGAAAAAGTACAGTTAAGGCACATCATTGATGTGGAAGCACATCAAAAGCAATCATGAGCGTGTTTATTTATGAAAGCTGAGACAAAGCAACTTACTCAGCTCACACAGTAGCATCAACATCTACTGTTAGCCAACCTTCTGCAAACATTAATATTCCACCAACCTGCACCGAGCTGAAAGAAATTGTCGTACACTGTGGCAAGTGCCAAGAGCTTGTGCTTAAAAAACCGATGACATTATCACCATGTTCCAGAAGGTGAAGAATCATCATTTTAAAATTGTTTAAGTTTTTTTCTTACTGTTTTAAAGCAGTAAAATATTTTACTGTGCAACTGTTTTTCATACAATTTCATTCTTTGCAGATATACCATTTTATATGGTTAATTTCTTTTAAAATAATTTTTTTAAAGGGTTTAGAAAAAAGAGGTTATTTTTAAAACCACCATATTTTCCATAAAGAACTGTGTCTATCTCATTTTTTTTCTGCCTATCTATTTTACTGTGTATTGTAGTGAGTACATTGATGTATTGCTCTAAAAATCAGTGTTTCTGTGTGTGAATCACTATATCTCTGAGTGTGCTGATAAGTGGATTAATCTATGCATGAGTGTCTGATTGGCTATGTTTTTCTATTGATTACTGTGTCTTTATTTATGTTAATCAATCAATCAATTCATTCTTTATTCGGATAAAAAATATCCATAAAAGTACAGAATAAAATACCAGCACAAATATGCATTGAAAACAATGACAATCAACATGCATAAAAACAATGAACTCATGGCTAAAAATGTATGTTAATGCATACATCAATGTGTGCCTGGGTATGTCAGTATATGCATCAGAGTGTTTCTGGATGTGTTGCAATATGAATCAGTGTGTGCCTGGGTTTGTTACTGTATGCTTTAGTGTGTGTCTGAGTGTGTTACCGTATGAATCAACGTGTGCCTGGGTGTGTCATTGTATGCATTACTATGTGCCTGGGTGTATCAGTGTATGCATCAGTGTGTGTATGGGTGTGTCAGCATATGAATCAGAATGTGCCTGTTTGTGTTACTGTATGTATCAGTATTTGCCAGGGTGTGTAAGTATATGCATTGGTATGTCCCTGGGTGTGTTTGTGCCCACATTAGTGTGTAGCTGGGTGTGTCAGCGTATGCATTAGTATGCACTTTGGTGTGTTAGTATATGCATTAGTGTGTGGCTGGGTAAGTAATGTATGTATCAGTACGTGCCAGGGTGTGTCAGTGTATGCATTAGTAGGTACCTGGGTGTTTTCAGCGTATGCATTAGTGTGTGGCTGGGTGTGTCAGCATATTCATTAGTGTGTCTATAGGTGTGTCAGAGTATGTATGAGTGTGTGACTGGTTGCATCAGCATATGAACCAGTGTGCCCTTAGTTGTATAAGTGCATGCATCATTGTATGACTGGATATCTTAGCGTATGAATCTGTGTGTGCCTGGGTGTGTTTGCGTATGCATTACTATGTGCCTGGGTGTGTCAGTGTAAGTAACAGTGTGTGTCTGGGTATGTCAGTGTATTAATCAGTGTGTGCCTGGGTGTCTCAGTGTATGCACCAGTATGTGTCTGGGTGGGTCAGTGTACTAATCAGTGTGTGCCTTGGTGTTTTAGTGACTGCATTATTGTGTAGCTGGGTGTGTCAGCGTATGCATTAGTATGTACCTGGGTGTGTTGGAGTATACATTAGTGTGTGGCTGGGTGTGTCAATGTATGCATTAGTGTGTATACGGGAGTGTCAGTGTATAGATGAGTATGTGACTGGGTGTGCCAGTGTATGAATCTGTGTGTGCTTGGTGTTTAACTGAATGCATCAGTGTCTGTGTAGGTGTGTTATTGTATGAATTAGTGTGTGCTTGGGTGTGTAAGTATATGCATCAGTCTGGGTAGCTTAACCTATGAATCAGTGTGTGTGCCTGGGTATGCCAATGTATGTATTACTATGTGCCTGGGTATGTTGGTGTCTGCATTAATGTGTAGCTGGGTGCGTCAGCGTATGCATCAGTACGTACCAGGGTGTGTTAGTGTATGCATTAGTATGTACCTGGCTGTGTCAGTGTATGTAGGAGTGTGTGACTGGGTGTGTTGGTGTATGAATCAGTGGGTGTGTGGGTGTGTCAGTGTATGCATTACTATGTGCCTGGGTTTGTCAGTGCATGTATCATTGTATGTCTGGGTGTGTCAGCATATGAATAAGTGTGTGCCTGGGTGCATTAGTGTATGTATCAGTATGTGCCAGGATGTGTCAGTGTATGCATTAATATGTGCTGGGATGTGTTAGTGTCTGCATTAATGTGTAGCCGGGTGTGTCAGTGTATGAATTAGTATGTACCTGGGTATGTTAGAGTATGCGTCAATGTGTGCCTTAGTGTATCCTGAGACGTTTGACAACTAGTAACCAACAATTTTATCACCATAGTTAGGTTTCTTTTCATTCAATACTTATTTCTTCTGTTTTTTACACTTTTTCTGAGGAATGTCATTATCATCCTTCGGAATCTTTCATGTTGGTAATATTCTAGGGTTTTCATAAACCCGATAATGTCCGAAATGTGAAGCATAGTAGCTTCTCAAAAGGTTATACTCTATCACACAATTGGAATCAGCATTTACTTTAGTGTCATCAAACTCTATTAGATACAAACCAGACAAGGTTCTAACCTGTGACATTGCTACAAATGACATACGCTCCTTAAATATGGTGCTACCAATGTTAATAAATGCTGTATCTACACTTAAACCTAGAGGCTTATGTATTGTTACAGCATATGCTAGAGATACTTGAAACTGTTTTCTGCGATCATGCAAGTCTTTGACAAGCAAGAAACATGCAACAGGACTTGCTATCTGCTTTACACCTTCAAGTTGATCAAATTTATGAGCTAAGTATTCAACCTCATTTCTAATTGGATACAAAATTAAATCAATTATTTTACCCATGGCTCCATTAACTAATCCTTCTTCAACATTTAAATTACGTCGCAATATTATCCTACAGTTCTTCGACACACACAAACACTTTTCTAATCCTGCAGTTTTGGAAACAGACTTTTCCAAAGAATTCAGTTTAGATTGTTGTTTTTCAGTCAACAGTATTGTCGCTTCCTGGTGTTCCATTTTTTCAATTGCTGTCTGATCCAATATTCGTTCTTTCTCTAGTTGTAGCATTTGTTTATTGAAAGAGTTCTATTCTTGAACAGTAGGTATTAAACAGACAATAGATTTAGTTCTTCCAAAAATTCAAACATTAGATCTCCTGCAGAACTTTAGGAAGGAAATACGTTTTTTTAAAAGTCAGGTTGAAACAATGTTTTCATTCTTTTGACAGTATTCCTACTCTGTCTTCAATATCTGTTGCTTTCTCAAATGCACAAATGTGAACATTAAGTTTGAGACCTTGCTCACCTCATCAATGATTATAAAGTTTTACTTTCTTCAAAACTCTGGAAGATTCATGACAAGCTTCACCGGATAATGTTTGGTATTCCAGTTTATTATTATGTTCAGCAGGTAGCATAAGTAGATGATGCAATGTAATTCCCTTGATATTGTGAGCAGCTAATCCAGTAGGTGCTTTTACTACACATGACAAAATGGATTCTGTAGTCCTCTGTAGTCCTCTGTAGGTAAGTCATTAGAACTTGGATTAAAAAGCTTTATCCAGTACCAGCTTGTCCACTAACATATAAAAGAATTGGCTTAAAACTTGAACATTTACATTGATTGTTTTAATGAAGAAATCCATGGTCTATTTTTTTTTTCACTTCTATAGATATCTTTTTCTGCTCATCATTGAGTTGTTGCATTAACTGTTCTAAGTCAACATTTTCTTCTCTTCCTTGTTGCTTTGCTGTCTGCACCTCGTTGACTGCTATAGCAGCTTCACCTTCAATTATTGGCTGTCTAAGAGGATCTTGACTGAGAGCTCTGGAACTTTGGGAACTACCCTTTGCTATCTCAGTAGCAATTGTTTTCTCTTGTTCAATGTCTTCATTTAACATTTGCAGGAAGTTTGGAAATATTGGACATTGAATGCTGTCTTTCACAGCATTAAAAGAGTCTTCATAACAGTGATATTGTCCAAGTAACTCTGTTTCACAACTTCATGGTTTGAATAGCTAGAGAAGTGCTGAGTAGAAAAACTATTTTTCTCAGCAGTTTAACAAGTAAGTTTTCCATGGTTTATTGTTACCTTTTGCATGTCAAACCAAACTACTGTTGCAACCAACTACAGCATATTTGCCTTCATTTATGTCCTCCATCACATTGTTTCTGTACCTATGGTATTGCAGAATTTCATATAGACACATATTTTCAAGGTATGCACTTCTTCTTGGATAGTAGGTATGCAACATATTTGTTTTTGCAATATCTGTACTCCCCGGATCAAACTCTGTTAGGTACTGAATTTATGGGAAAGATATCAAGCTCTTTTTTGCGCATTGGCAAGGCCTATAACCCAAATAATTCCCCGAGACTTTGAGTATAAGCAAGATGAACTCAATCTGTCACAGTACTCAAAAGAACCTATCTTCCTATGTGAAAGCATTTTTGAAGAGAAACTGTACAATTTCTTACATCAAGATTTTTCTGCAGAAATCTCCTTCCATGTTTCTTTCATCTCTGTTTCCTCCAACTTTGTGATGTATGAAGCGACATAGTGAGCAAAAGCAATGGAGTCGTCTGTGACAAACCGTATGTCCATATTTGCATTCCATAATATAGAAGGATTATAATCATTAATATATTTGGAGACCTCTGATCTTCTCAGATTATATATATTTTTGGGTGATTTTCTTGTGAGAGTAGGTCTCACTACTGATAAAAAGCTATTCACTCTTCCTTTGGAGGTAACAGGCTTTGTAAATCCAAAATGACACCTTGTATAAAATGTATTTTTGCATCTGTATCTCCAGCGGCAATATTTTCTACATCTATGTGTTTGGAACCGTGGAACTTGTTATTTTAGGGTTTTGTTATTACTCTCATCTGGGATGATGTAGGTAGCATACTGTTCTATGAAAGACAGTACACAGTCATAAGAATCAGTTCCAAATTTAGCCACATCTTTTATCCATAAGAGCTTGTGCATATGAGGAGTACCTCTGGCCTTGTATTCATTTCGCCCCCAAAAATCTGCAACTTCTCCAAGAGGACAAATTGATTTATTACATATGAAAGCCAGCATTGCTTGAAACTTGTGATTAAAATTCCTACATACATTAGCAGGATCCAAAGAGTAAAGTTCTTCTGTTGTTTTCAAATTAATATCCTTAATGTTAGAGTTTGCTTCTCTTAGAAATTAAAGGAAATCATCCCATGCATACTCAGTGCAACAAAGTGTTACGAACCAAGTAGGTGCACCTACATTTCGGAGCATACATTTAAGTTCTCCATAATGACGATAACAGTATTCATTGGTTCCACGTACACATGCCATCAGATTGATTAATTTATACTCCAGATTAGATTTTCATCCCTAACTTGTATGTTATCAACAAATTCCATTGCAGAAACATTTTCAGATTAACTTCTGTCTTTTAAATATGGTTCACAGCATAAGACAATCCTGGCAAGTCACTCTCAAATAACAGGTGGAATAAATAAGTAATACACAGTCGATACTTAGGGACCCCTGAAAATAGTCTTGTTGCCCTGTAATCAGCTGCTGGCATTTGTACAGGTCGATTATCGTACTGGCCTCCTACTCCTGTGGGCAAAGAATGTGGAAAGCAACGGGCCTCTAAACTTTGTTCCCACACACTCTTTGGAGCTCTTCTAGCTTGTTTTATTTTAAACAAATAAATGGCACCCCAACAACTTCTTTTGAATGAAGTGAATGTGTACAGTGTGCTCAAATATTTCTTCAGACTTTTCCTTACCCACTTTTTCTATTTGCCACTTGATTGTAGGGGTTCATCATCAATACAACTTACATCTTCAATAATATCCATGTTCCTGTAAAACAAATGTTATTTTCTTTCAGTATAATGTGGCTTTCTTAACTTTTTCACATCCACTAACTCTTTCCAGATTTTATTTACTTTTCGTGGGCACTCTATTTACTAGAATAATCAGTGGCTCATTTATGTCTCTCTCAACACCTACAGTGGCAACATTTGTTTAAAAATCTAAAGGAAAGAAGATAACTCTTCCTTTAAGTCCTTTTTGTAGTTCTGTTGGTGGTAATTTCCCTGTTTTAAGTTAAGATTCGAATAATTGCTTGAAATGGATTGACAGTTTGTACCAGAACTGATTCATAGACATTTAATTGCTCAAGTTCCTGAGGGATAGGTACCAACTCTAATGTATTATGAATTGCTATAGCTGTCATTTTATTTTCTTCTAGTTTGTCCTAACATTACTTACATATTGTATGCTTTGTGGCTAAATCAAAGCGTTCTTCTAGAAATATATATGTACCAAATTTCTGCCACTCATCTCTGTTATGACAATACAACTTAATTACGAGTTTGGTTCTTGGAGGGAGTGGGGCGACAACAAATACAAACATACTCAGGTTTTTCACAATATAGTGCGTTGAACTTGCCTATCTCTTTTCCAAATGTTTCAATGCTAATCTCTGTGTACTGTTGCTCTACACATCCACTCACTACCTCCTTATTTCCCCCATACTCTTCTTCCGGACCAAGGAACTGGAACTGAAATTCTTCACAAACCTTCCCAACCTCTGCCACAATGGCATGTAATAGAGCTCTATTCATATCTCCTAAACATAAGGCAGGAGTTTTTACATAATAAAGTGCTTACTGAATTTAACATTTTTAAATGATGCACAGCTAACATTCTAAAGTGATAAAAAGTACTTTTACACACTATTTTTGAAAGACATGCCAGTGAATAGCCTCATAAGTTAGTCTATTTCCTAACTTTGCATGGATCTAATCCTTGGAGCATTTTAATTTTCTGTTTCAGACTTCTCAAGAAAATTCTCTTTAAAAGGTTTTTGCTTTATCAATTGATTCCTGACAAACAGTACACATACTACTATACATGCACTTGTACAAAGGAGCCGGTTTATGACTTCCTTGTACTTCTTCAGTTATCACTTGTTCTACATTCCTTGAAACTATCTGTTATTTTCTAATTGCAGTTCTATCATTTGTTTCACAGGTACGACCACTTGTGTCAACTGCATGCACTATTATATTCTCTAGCAAGTAACTCTCTTCATTAAAAAAGGTTTTGTGCTAGATGTGTGCATCCATTCACGTCTAAACACTTTACAAAAATTACTTTTGTTTATAAGTCTTTTCCTTAATGTTTCTTTCTTCATGCATACTACTGTTTTGTCTAGTGTCTTCATTATGTTCAATATTATGATAAAAAGTTTTCTCTTCAGGGCAAATGCTTTGTCCACTATACTTTCAACATGTTGCTTTTGTTTAACTATAGCACCTCTCCTCTTATACTTCTTCATCCACTTTTCTAAATTTTGTATTATTTGATTTCAAAACATTTTTACTCTTATCTCCTTAAAATATTTCTGTCTCCAACTCAAATTTTGTTTTTCTTTTAGAAGCATGCAGTCCTTCCTCTTTATCATTTTATTTTAAACTCCTCTTTTTACTGGACAAATTACTTTCAGTTTGCAATTTTAGACATACCTTTTTCAAAAAGTCCTTAGTGCTCTTACTAGCTGTTCATTTTTCTTGTCCACATCATCTACTTTGTCTCTCTTTTTACTGTCAGTTTTAATTAAGTAGTATTGTTTCCTCTGTTTCTTTCTTCTTTCTGTCTTACCAAGCATTCTGTTTTTTTCTCTCAATACAATTAGATATCTGGAAATCAAATGCAAAATACATTTAGCTCTATAGAAAATACAATTAAATTACATTGTACATATAATTAGCTGTGTGAGTGTGTTCAATACCATATACATGTCTGTCACTAACGACCTAGAAAGCAGCTGATTATAGCCTTATAGCCCAGCATCACAGGCTATATCGACCATTAAAGGTGGGTAACCAAAGGTTACAGGGTCGTTATAGCTAGGAAATAGAATTTAAAAAACCTTAGAAATTCACTGATTACACCAAATGTTACAGGAACATTATAGTTAGGCTAAGATTTCACTCATACAAAACCAGTGAAATTCAGCACTTATAGTCAACTGAGATAACTATAACGTATGCCCCCGCAATGCACTCCTTATGACCTCACATATTACATCACTCATGACATGGTCAGTGACACCTCTGATGACATCACTGATGACATCTCAAATGGCATCACAGATGACATTACTGATGACATCATCAAGTGAGTGTAAGCGTTTTTAAAAGTTTATAAGTGTTAAACATATATACTAACCTACTACAAAAGTGATATTAGTATACTAGGTGCACTATTACTGAGTGAATCTACTTCTAACATACATTATGTGAGTGGCTCTGTGACTGTATGTATCCTTGTGTGTATGGGTGTGTGAGTGGCTGTATGGGTGTTTAAGTTAGTGTATGAGTAGCTGTGTGGGTGAGTAAAATGCTGTGTCAGTGACTGTATGAGTGAGTGAGTGGTGGTATGAGTGGCTCTATGGGTTGGAAACTGGGTTTGTAGTGACTGTATGAGTGAGTGAGTGTCTGAATGGCTGTATGAGTGAGTGACTGGGTGTGTAAGTGACTGTATGGGTTAGTGAGCGGCTGTTTTAGTGGGTGTTTGGTTAAGTATGTTGGTGTGTGAGTGGCTGTATTGGCGAGCGAGTGTCTGTGTGAATGGCTGCATGATTGAAAGAGCAGATTTGTGAGTGCTTATATGGATGTGTCAATGGGCATGTAATTGACAGATTGTGTGGGTCTGTGAGTGAGTGTGTGAGTGCTTGTATGGGTGAGTGAGTGGCTGTGTTAAGAGGCTATATGGGCGAATGAGTGGCTGTGTGAATGACTGTGTAAACGAATGAGTGGGTGTGTGAGTAACTGTATGGCTGAGTGTGAGGCTCTGTGAGTGGCTATATCGGTGAGTGACTAGTTGTATGAGTAACTGTATGGGTGAGTGAATGGTTGTATGAGTGGCTGTACAAGTGAGTGAGTGGCTGTATGAGTGACTCTATAGAGAAGTGAGGGGGAGTGTGTGTACTGGTATGGGTCTGTGAATGGGTATGTGAGTGGTTGTGTGGGTATGTGAGTGGGAATATGAGAGGTTGATGGGGGTGTGAGTGGGTTTGTTAGTGGTTCTATGGATGATGTAATCAGTGATGTCATTTTAGATGTCTTCAGTGATGTCACTGACCATGTCATGAGTGATATAATATGTGATGTGATAAGCATTGCATTGTGGGAGCATAAGTTATTGTTAGCTCAAGTAACTGCTGTATTTCACTGGTCTTGCATGAGTGAAATCTGAGCATAACTGTAACGTCCCTGCAATCTTTGGTTTTATTAGTACATTTCTAAGGTTTTTTAAAATTCTATTTCCTAACTTAACAGGAGGGCTTGCTGGCCCCCAAGGACATCCAAGAGCCAAGAGGACTTCGTCCCGCAACCAACGGTGTGCCAGGAAGAGCATTTGCATAGTGGTGGAGAAAGGGGGTGTGGCATCTGAAAACCTCTCAGCAATCCCACAGTGTGAGACTTACTGGAGCCAACAGAAGGGCTTATTGGCAAACAAGGTCCCTCTGGAGCCAAGGGGACTTCATCACCCAACCAGCAGTGCATCAGGAGGTGTGTTTGCAGAGTGGTGGAGAAAGGGAGTGTGGCCTCCAAAGTCCTCTCAGAAAGCACGCTATGTGGGACTTACTAGAGGTAGCAGGAGGGCTTGTTGGCCCCCAAGGACCCTCAGCATCCAAGTGGACTTCATCCCCCACCCAGCAGTACACAAGAAGGTGTATTTTCGGAATGCTGTAGAAAGGGGCGTGGCCTCCAAATTCCTCCTAGCAATCAAACTGTTTGGGACTTACTGGAGGTAACAGAATGACTTGTTGGCCACAACGAACCCTCTGCAGCCAAGGGGACTTCATCCCCCAACCAGGTGTGTGCCAGGAGGTGCATTTGCATAGTGATAGTGAAAGGGGCGCCTGTGGTGACTTGCCGGGTGAATTTTTTTTTATTTATAACAGGACCTGGCCGCGTGGCCCCCTCCCCGGGCCAAATTTGACGCTGGGCGCCCCTTCCCCTGGGCCCGGCCTCTATTTTGGGTGCCCTAGTCCCACCCAGGGCACTCAGTCACCAGTGATGGGGACCGTGGGGAGAGGCTCAAGGCCCTCATGGTCTATGCCAGTTTCCCACCTCCTGCGGGTGCCGGCATTGCTTTGACACAGAGGGAGCTGCTAAATATGCAGCTCCCTGTGTGCCAAAGCAATTGTTATCCGTTTCTCTGCCTGCATTTCTGCAGGCTGGGAAACAGAGGAAACCTCAGCTCTCAACTGTGTTCCCGCTTGCTGACAGCAGACTGTTTGCTCTGACTTGGCAGAAGCTGCCAAAGCTCCTACCAAGCCAGAGCAAACAGCTATGTTACGGGGGTGGATGCACTGGGACACAGCAGGAGCATGCCCTGGGGGTGACGGTCCCCAGCGTTATTATTGCCTCCAGGAGGGGGGGCCCGCATGGATCTCCACATTTCTTGAAGTGGATATGGTGGTCCTTGGGCCTGCTGGGGGCTGTGCAGCCCCCTTCATTTAATTTTACAAAACCCCTCGGGAGGTGACAGTACCCGGGGCTGCTGGGGGTCCTTGTGCCCTCCGCCTTATTTGAAAGCAAATCCAGGAGGTGGTGGCCACCAGGGCTTATGTGGGTCCAAGAGGCCACCCCAGTTAATAATAAACAAGCCCTGGTGAGATGGTGGTCCCCGGCAGTGATGGAGGGCATACGGGTCTCCCCTGCGTTCATTTTTAAACACGCCCCGGGAGGTGGTGATCCCCAGAGCAATATAAAGCCCCAGGAGGGGGGCCCTTGTGCTCCCTTATTAAAAAAATGCCCACAGGACCTTGCCCACCCGGGGGCTGATAATTAACGAAGCACGGGATCCTGCGCTTCATTTTATAAAAACAATTCAGTGGGATCCACCTATCCCGCCAAATGAAAAAAAAAACACAAGAGGCCTAGGGGTTAGGGTATTTCTACCCTGCCCCTTTTTCTTTTTTTTGTAATGTTAATATACCGGCTGAATTTCTCTAGTTTCGTATGAGTGACACCTAAGCCTAACTATAACGTTTCTGTAACCTTTGCTTTTTTCAATGAATATATATATATATATATGTATATATATATATCCATCATGAGTTTACCAGTTTTTCTTCCCTCTTCTGATGGTGAGCCCTCAGCAGGGTGGCTAACCCCTTAACTCTTCACCACGATCTCCTCCTTGTAAACGTTGTCCACATAAAAATAGAGAGACAGCCAGGGCAAATTTTACTTCTGTGCATTTAATTATTCAACCAAGCAGCAATTTAACGCCCAACGCATTTCAAAGCCTTTACCTCTTGTTTATGGGTACATATATATATCTCCTGTTCATCTGCTTGAAAACTACGTGCAACCCGATCGCCGGGGGAGTAACTGCATAAGTGAAAGGCAGTATATGTGGGTGTTGGAGTATATAAGTGACTTTATGTGTTAGTGAGTGATTGTGAGAGTGGCAATGTGTGTGTGTGCCAGTGATTGTATAATAGAGTAAGTATGAGTTAGTATCTGTATAAATAAAAGGGTGAGTGACTAGGTGTGTGGTATCTCTATGGGTGAGTGGCGGTATATAAGTGTCTGCATGGGTGTATGAGTGAATATGTCAGAGGCTATATTGTTGAGTGACTGGGTATATGAGTGGCTGTATGGGTGAGTGAGTGGATATGTGTAGACCTATGAATCAGTGAGTGGGTATGTACTTACTGGTATTGGTGTGTCTATGGTTTCGAGAATGGTAGTCTAAAATTTGGAGTGGGTATATGAAAGGTTATATTGGGGTGTGAGTAGGTGCATCAGAGATTATGTGGATGATTTCATCAGTGATGTCACTTGAGATGTCATCAGTGATGTCACTGACCATGTCGTGAGTGATGTAATATGTGACGTCATCAGCAGTGCATTGCGGGGGCGTGAGTTATAGTTAGCTCAGCTAACTATAACAGCTGAATTGCGCAGGTTTTGTACAAGTGAAATGTCAGCCTAACTATAACGTCCCTGAAACCTGTGGTTTTTTCAGTGAATTTCTAATGTTTTTTTATACTTATTCCTAACTATAGCATCCCTGTAACCTTTGGTTTTTACAGTGAATTTCTAAGGTTTTTTAGCTAGCAGTCACTTTTGCAGAGTGGTGGAACAAGGGGCTGGGCCTCCAACCAGCTCTCAGGAATTCTGCTGCATAGGATTTACAGGAGCAAGCAGGAGGGCTTCTAGGCCCCCAAGGTCCCTCTGGAGTAAAGAGAAATTCATCCCCAACCAGTAGTGCGCCAGGAGGCGCGTTTGCAGAGTGGTGGAAGAAGGAGGGGGTCGTGACCTCCGAAGACGTCTTAGCAGTCCCACTGTTTGGGACTTACTGGGGGTAACAAGAGGTGTAGTTGGCCCCAAGGACGTCCTTGTTGGCCAACTGCCCCTCCTATTACCTCCAGTAAGTCCCACAGAGCAGGATTGCCGAGTTCTGATAGCAGGCCACGCCCCCTTTCTCCACCAGTCTGCAAACACGCCTCCTGGTGCACTCTTGGTTGAGGGATGAAGTCCCCTTCACTGCTCAGGGCCCTTAGGGGACAACTAGCCTACCTGTTACCTCCAGTAAACCCCACACAGTGGGATTTGTGAGAGGTGGTCACAGGCCATGCCCCCTTTCTCTACCACTCTGCAAATCAGAGTAGTGGAGAAAGGGGGCAGGGCCTCAGGCAAGTTGGCAGCTTCCGATTTTTCTTTGTATTTTAGGAAGGGAGGCTGTGTGGCCCTCCTTCCCTTTATCCGTTTGGGCCCTGGGGACCCCATCCCCAAGGGCCTGACCCATTAAAAAAAAAATGAAATAAAAAAGGAGGGTACCAAGTGGCCCCCCCTCCCCTGGCCGATTTCGGCCCCAGGGACCCCATCATCGGGGCATGGCCATTTTTGTAATGATTTTCAACGGAGGGGGGCTGAGTGGCCTGATTCCCTGGGCCAATTTCGGCCCTGGGTACCCCATCCCCCGGGGCCCGGTTATTTAGAAAAAAAACTGAAAATAGAGAGGGGCTGAGTGGCCCCTGTCCTGGGCCATTTTTGGCCCCGGGACACCATCCCCTAGGGCATGGTCAGCTGGTTGGGGACCGCAGGGTGAGCCTGAAGGCCCCCAAGGTCCCGGCCGGCTCACACCTCCTGCGGGAGCCAGCATGGCTTTTTACCCCCAGGGAGCTGCTGACATGCACATCTCTGAGGGTAAAAAGCAAAGTGTGCTCGCTATGAGCAAGCGAGAGCAAAGTGCTCTCGTTTGTTCAAAGTGAGTCCACTGTTTGCTATGGGATGGTGGAAGCAGTGCTCCCACAAACCCCACAGCAAACTGCAATGACCCAGGGATGGGCACTCCAGAATATTGCGGGAGCCAGCCATGGGGGGCTCCAGGGAGGGGGCCTCGTGGTCCCTTCCTACTTGGAAAGTAGCCCTGGGGAGGTGGTGGTCTCCAGGGCTGTGTGGGAGTGGCTTGAGCCCCCCCATTGCATTATTTTAAACATAGCCCCAGGGAGGTGGCGGTCCCTGTGGCTGTGTGGGAGGGCAGGAGCCCCCACACACATAATTATCTACATTGCCCAAGGGAGGTGACAGTCCCCAGGACTGCAGGGGCCCGTGCGGATCCTCCGTGGCCACAGTTGTATATCTGAGAAATATTTAAATTTATCAGGAACTACTGTACTGATTTACACCATCAAACAAAAAGAGTGCTTTCTGAACCAAGACCTACATTTTTGCCAAATTTGAAGTAATTCCGTTCAGTAGTTCGGCTGCAGCCATGTCTAAAGTTTCCTATGGAAATTAACATGGAGAAAACGTTTTTTGGGACCCCCTTTTTCTCGCCCCCCCGCTTGACGAATCACCCAAAACCTTTAACACAGCAGCTGACATAACTGACCCATTTGGCAAAAAGGTAGCTCTCTTGTGACTCAGTTGTCGGAGTCAGAAGAAAAAAGGTTAAAAAAAACTGAAAAAACAAGAAAAGGGGCAGGGTAGAAACACCTTGACCCCCTTGGCCTGATCAGTGGGTCCCACAGGGAACCCTAGGGCCAGAAAAAGCATTAAAAAAAAAAGAATTGGCTGGATTTGCGGTGGATTCGCAAATCCAGCCCAATTTGTTTTAAAAACGAAGCATGGGATCCCATGCTTTGTTTCCTTTAAGACCCTGGGTGGGCCAGGTCCCAGGGGCAATGATGAACTGAGATGCGGGGGCCCATGCAGGCCTCCGCATGCACCGGCGACTACCACCTCCCCAGGGCTTAAATTGAATGCAGGGGGCAACGTGACCCCCCACTGCCCCGTGGACCGCCACCTCCCCAGGGCTAATTATCTTAAATGCAGGGGGCCATGTTTCCCCCGCAGCCCTGGGGACCGCCACCTCCCGGGGCTATATTCAACAATAAAGTGTGGGGGACTCGAGCCTCCCAAATAGCCCCAGGGACCACCACCTCCCCAGGGCTAAAATACTGTTGGAGGGGGTCTGCACAGCCCCCATCATGGAGCCGTAAGTGGCCCTGGGGACAGCCACCTCATTGGGGCTTTAATATATAAAAAAATGCATGGGGGCTCCAGCCCCCCAATGCAGCCCTGGGGACCGCCACCTCCCTGGGGCTAATTATCTTAAATGCAGGAGGCCACGTGCCCCCCAGCCCAGGGGACAACCACCACATGGGCCTATATTCCAAAATAAAGTGCGAGGGACTCAAGCCCCCCCAAACAGCCCTGGGTACCACCACCTCCACGGGGCTAAAATATTGTTGGAGGGGGGCCACACGGCCCCCCTCGTGAAGCCTTAACTTAAGTGGTCCTGGGGACCGCCACCCCCCAGGGCCAGCTCCAGCAATGTCCCGAGGGGCCCACCTCCGGGAAAATTGCAGTTTGCCATGGCATGGTGGGAGCGCTGCACCTGCCACGCCATAGCATACTCTGGTCCACTTCATGGAAGTGAGAGCAGGAAAAATGCTCTTGCTTCTATGAAGCTGAGCAGAATTGTTTTTGGGCAGAGGGAACTGCATGTTTGCCCAAAAGCAGGAGGCGGGGAGCCGGCAGGGACCATGGGGGCCTTGAGGCCCCCCCATGGTCCCCAATGTTGTGGCCATGCAATATCTGCCCAGGTAGGGGGGCCGCACAGGCCCCCCTACCCATTGTGTTTTTTTTTTAAAGCATAAGGCCTGGTCCCGGGGAATGGGGTCCCTGGGGCCAAAATTGGCCTTAGGAGGGGGCCCCCCTCCAAAAATAAAAAAAATAAAAGACAGGGGATGGGGTCCAGGAGGTCAAAACTGGCACAGATGGCCGCCCTTCCTTAAAAAAAAGAAAGAAACAAAATGGGCAGGCCCCAGGGGATAGGGTCCCCAGGGCCGAAAAAGGTAGGGCCCCCCTTCCCTTTAAAAAAAAAAATAAGGCCCAGCCCCGGGGATGGGGTCCCTGGGCAGAAATCGGCCCCCCTCCCATTTTATAATTCTTAAAAAATGGGTCAGGCCCCAGGGATGGGATTCCCGGGGCCCAAAAGGATAAAGGAAAGGGGGGCCACACAGCCCCCTTTCCTAAATATTTTTTTAAAAAAGGATTCCGTCAACACGCCGGAGGCCCCGCCCCCTTTTTCCAATACTTTGCAAACACACCTCCTGGTGCACTCTTGGTTGGGGGATGAAGTCTCCTTCGCTGCTGAGGGTCCTTGGGGACAACTAATCCACATGTTACCTCCAGTAAGCCCCACACAATGGGATTGCTGAGAGGTGGTGGGAGTCTACGCCCTCTTTCTCCACCAGTCTGCAATTGCGCCTCTTAGCGAGCTCTTGGCTGGCGGGTGGTCATATATGGGTAGTTTGAGTTTAGATATAGTTTGTTTATGTAGCTTAGCACTATGTAGCATGTGGAAATGGTTTCTGTGGGCATTGCATGTTTTGCAGATGGGAATGCATGTTTTATTTTTTACATTTTCTTATGCTTGGAGGCAGATGGTTGCAGAATGCGGCCATATTTTTTTAATACAAGGAAAACATGTTATTTATCCAATGTTTTAGATATTGTGTGAGAAAACACATCTGGTGGGAGGAGATATGCTGCTGCAGATGCCAGGATGGGAAGGGGCTGGGTAGACAAACTGGTCTTCAAAGGGAGAACAACAGTAAGGACAGGAACCAGGCCCACCCCCACTTCTTGCACCCTCAGCCAGATGGAAGCCCCTGCAATTACATTAGAAGAGGGGCTGGAAAGGGAGTGTAGGGAAATGTTAGCTACACATGTGGGTTGGGCTAGTCAGACCTGAACCTCCAGGAGATACTTTCTCTGTTTTGATTTTTGTTGAGCAGTGCTTTCTCGGACAAACATATGCCACACTTCTAAGGAAGTTGTCATCACAGAGGATGGCACCCTGCACCCCATTGGTCAGGGGTGCCTCCCCTTTACCGGCCCAGAAACTGGAATCAATATGGGAGAGCTGCCGGGAAACTCAGATCCCTGCCTAGAAACACCAAGAGAAGAAGGACTGCCCTGCTGAACCCCTGGTCTGTACCAAGAGAGGACTGCACTCAGAAGGACTGCAACTGCTGCACACGCTGGGCTTCACAAACAAGGACTTTACCTTGCTTCAAGGGTTTAAGGAGTGGATTCCCTGAAAGCAACAGGTAGAAAGGAGCTTCAAGAGGTCACCTGCATCAACTCCACCAAGACAGACCTAGCTGACCAGCTTCACCTGGATTTTAAAGGATTTGACCAGGTGCACTGTGGGAATTGTAGTCCCAAACCTCCAAGAGGCAAATCAGAGCTTCTGGACCCTTGGCTGGTGTTGTGGACCATCAAAGACCCAAACAAAACATTTGGAGAAGAAGGACTGCCCTGATGGGCCCTTGGACTGCACAAGAGAGAACTGCACTCATAAGGATTGCCCCTGTTGCACTCACAAGGTTTCACAACGAAAGGACTTTGCATGTCTTAAGGGATAAGGAGTGGACTCCCTGAACAGCAACAGGTAGGAAAGTGCTGGAAGGTCTACCTGCAGTGCCAACAACAAAGAAAAATCAAGCTGACAAGCTTCACCTGTAATTTACTTAGATTGACCAGGTGCATCATGGGAGTTGTAGTCCCAGGCACAAAGGGGCAAAGCAGAGCTTCTGAACCCTGAGCTGGTGCTTTCGACCACATTCCTGCATCAAGAAACACTTCTGGTAGTAAGTGTAAAAGTGCTACATCACGGGCAGCCTGAACTCTTGACTTTTTCCCAGTCTAGCACGGCTTTTTTTAAACCTTTGAGTGCTATTTGCTTCTAAGCACTAGTTTTACTTGTAATCTTTAAAAAATCATATATCTTCTTTTCTACATTGAATTGTTTGTCATGTTGGTGCCATTTTTATCATATTTCCTATTTTTATAAATTGGATTTGGATCTTTATTGTGTGGTGTGTCTTACTTATTTTCTGAGTTGGTGTGTTTAAATGCTTTACACATCTGGTTCCTTTGTTAGGCCTGTCTGCTCACAGCCACGCTTCCAAGGGTTGAGTAGGGATTAATTTATTGAGAACTTGACTGGACCTTATTTGTGATTGCAGTGTCATTACTGAGTGCAGGCACCTACCTACCCCTACTAATAAGCCACGTTCTAACATATACATTTTAATCCTTAATGAAATGTTGAATGGGAGTCAAATGTTTCAATATGAAAATGTATTGGGTGAATTATTTAGTATGTGTATAGTGTGTTTTATTTTGATTTTATATATTGTGTATTTGATTAATATTTATTTTGTGAATGAATGTTCAATACTCTTTGTGTGCTTTCCAATGAAATTATGTATTATTTATTTTGCAGTAACATTTATTGTGTTGAAATCGATTTGTATTAAGGAATTAATACATTATTCATTTATTTTTAAAGCTTGTGTTTTAATATTCCTATTTATTCCAGAATGATGACAAATAGATGATTGTATTAATGTATTTGCATATTGTGTTTTGGGATTAGGGGGCAGGTCTCCCATCCACCTTATTACAAGTGTATTGTATCCTAAAGCGCTTATAATAGGGCCAACAGGATATCCATCACATTTGTGACAGAGTACTCTTTCACCAAACTCTAAATCAGGCCCTGGGTTTTTATGTTCTGGATATTTTTACATTTGTGTGCATACCTTAGGATCCAAATAGGGTAGCTCTTAATTGTTAAAAAAAATAAGTATTTTGCTAGCTAGCATTTCATGTATATGTCTTGTTTACTGTGATATTTTGGATTTTAATTGTGTTGGCAGTTATATTAGTTGGAACGCTTGTTAGCTATGTTCTTTTTTAGAAGCTCTATAAATTGACAGAGTGCTGGGTTATCTTTTGGAGGTAATTGTCCAGCTGCTTCCTCAGGAACATGAATTATTGCATTTGTTATAATAGTTCCATGAGTGAAAAAGGTACTTGCACTGTCGGGATTACGATATCCCTTTCTGACAGCCTTTTCATGGCTAAGACCACCATGAAAAGGCTGTCAGAAAGTGATATGGGGCAACCAAATAGCTCCCTGTCTGTTGTGGGCCACTGTAAAGTAGCCCTGGGGGCACAAAGCAGTGCCCCCACTCAACTCCATGCACGACATGGTGAATGGCACACGGTGCATGGACGTGTAGGAGGTGCTCTATACCATGGCTGCTTGTGCTGCAGCCCTTTTACTTGGCTACAGCACAAGCCACCATGATACAGAGCACTTTCTGACTGCCCGTGCAGCGGTCAAATCGAAATGTGGCGGTCAGACCGCTGCCTGCTTTTCGGGTGGTATCCTGACTGCTGCAATAGCAGGTGGTGGTCCGACTGGCCGCTATCAAAATCAGCCCCTAAGTCAGGAGTTAAGTGCCTATGCTCCCCCATTAAACACTGTAGGCTTACACATTATTGGCATATTTACTATTCCTTCAAGGCCATAATATATGGTGCAGAAATGTCATGAGCTTCTTGGAATAGTAAATGTCACTTGCAGAGAACAGAACATTTTGTTCTTTTTGTACCCTGTGTAGCCTGATTGCATCAACCTAAAACCTGTTGTACAAGCCTGTCAAGGCAGCCCTTTTTGAGAGGCAGAAAGCCCTGTTTTTAATCATTTATAAGACACCCCTTAGTTCCACCTTCTTGCTCACAAGGCAGGGTGTCTGATATTTAACATTTGAACAAACGTGAAATTACAATTGGCATGATCCCCCTGTGTCTAGGCCTTTAAAAGCTATTTTCACTAGCAGGGTTGTATCTAGACCTTAGAGAATGTCAAAGTACATATCATAAATGGTACTCTATAACATTTGACAGAACTGGCTACAAAAATCATTCAAAGACTATTCTTAACACTTAACACGTAGTAAAAATCCAATGTAATGATAAATCAGATTTTTATTGAGGACCTAATTAAGAGTTGTGTAGCTGGGATACTCCGTTACAGATGTGATGGATATCCTATCCACCATATTAGAAGAGCCACTGAATATAATGCACTTATAATACGGTGGAAGGGATGTTCGTCAAATTTGTAACGGAGTATCACATCTGCAAAAGTCTAAATTAGTTCATAAATATTTAGGAAAAGTAACTTTTAGGAAGTTACCTTTATCCTGCCTACACTTCCAGTGGGCTTATTATCAGTAGCCTGCTGGCAGCTAGTCTGGCAGTGATTGACTTTAGTGAGGTATAAACACTGTTTTCACAACAGGGACAATAGCTTGGGTGTTGAGAGGTGCTTTTCTGGTAGGAATAAAAGTGGGAATTCATCCAGGACATTCATTAACTTATGAAGGAGCATAGGCAGGCCTGCCCTGTCACAAGTAAATGTAACTGAAACCTGGGGGAAGGCTAGCCTTTGTCTTTCAGCCCACACCAGTCAGGCTGGTTGCAAGCCCAGATTGGGGAAAGCTGCCCAGAACACCTATAGACACAGTGTAAGGGACTGCTCATTTGCCTGACCTCAGCTCTTGGTGGATACAAGGACTCTGCACAAGGGAGGATGGGTTTTACCTGCTTAGATTTTAAGAGTGCAGTAGGGCAAAGAGGAATGGCTAAAAAACTGGGAGGGGACTGTCCAAGGACAAAGAAGTGGACTCCAAAGGTCAACAGGCTGACCTCCTATGTGGCTACAGGGACAGAACAAGCTAACAAACATATTTTCTAGGATTTCCAATTGCCCGGTCAAAACTGGACTTGCACTGCACCCTACTCAAGGTCTTTTCTGAATTAAACTCAAAATTCCTAAGGGCCTCCCTTGTAGTCTGGGAGCCATGGGTGAACAGCTGTGGAAAAAGGTTCTTACCACTGCAACATTTTGGGTCTTAGAACAATTCTGACTTGCTGCTATGGGGGGAGGGGACTGGGAGCAACCACCAGAGCCAATCCAGCAAAGGTAGGAATTCACTGGGCTGAAGCAACAGGTTTGGTCCTGCTTAGAGCAGCAGCAAATCAATTTCAGCAGGCCTTCGGCAAGAAGGGACCCATCCCATGTATCCCTCTTCAGATAAAGTCTGCCACCTTCTCCCACTAGAGAAATCTGAGATCCATTTAAAAGACCCAAGGTAGAAAATGTCACCAGGCAAATGTGCTGAAAGTATCTGATTGACCCTACAATGGTACTGAATATAAAAATTCACTTCTCCATCTCAGAGCTTTTCCCACCAAAATCAATAGTTTCAGCAGGACTTCGCTCAATGCCAGTCCAGCTTCGGTGGTACATTCCTGTATACAGCCTGCTCCCTTGCCCCAATGCAGATTCCGACTTTTATTTTGCAGACTATGTTAAAAAAGTAAAATCAATGGCCAGGCATTCCGGCTTGGTATATCGAACCTCAGGATTCATCGTTGTCGGCCTCAAAGTGTGCCTAAGTGCCAGTCTACAATGACCATGGACTATTGTTGGTGCTTAGGGGTCGATTCCGATTCGGGCCGGAAAAAGCACCGACCGACTCGGATCCGGAAAAAATACCGACCGACACGTACCAGTGGCGCCCGACACGCCAAGTACGATGCAAGGCGCGATAAATCCGACCGACACGTCAGGAAACCAAGCCGACCCGACCGAGCCGCTCGGAAAATAGCAATCCGGCCGGAAAAACACGCGAATCCAACCGACCGACACGCACCCGGAACAAATCCGACCGAATCGTACCCGCCAACTCCAACCCGCAAAGTACGATGCAAGGCGCGAAAACACGACCGAGTCGGACGGAGGACAAGCCGTACGACCGACACGCATACAAAACCGAGCCGAAGCAACACAATACACCGCGACCGACCGCGTACGCAGCATACAAAACTGCACAAACACAGCGTGGACGAAGCGGAAAACACCGTACGAGACCAATGCAGGGTCCGACTCGGTCACAAGAACGTTTCCAACATACACAAACAGCACAAAGGAAAAATCAACCAAAAAAAGGCCAAACAAGCAATTACCAAGCCAATAAACACTGGGGGGGTGGGGACAGAGAACAAAGACACACCCACAACTCCACCTATATAAAGGACACAAATCACTACCATGAGCCTTTGCAAATGCCATTTCACTGCCAGCACCCAAGAGAAAGCAACCACACACCCACAGCTCATCCCTCACACAAGCCACACACCATCAGCACACCAACAAATACCTACCTCACATACACCCAGCACAACACACACCCACACACCCTCACCTGCACACCAACACACACATCACCCACCATCACCACCCATCACCATGCCCCCAAGAAGAATCCCAAGGTCCTAGATAGTGAATTGGAAGTCATGGTAGACGAGATCCTCAGGGTGGAGCCACAGCTGTTTGGCACTCTGGTCCAACAGACCCCCATGTCGCAGAAAACCAAGATGTGGGAGAGGATCATCAACAGGGTGAACGCCCAATCATCATGTCGGCGCACAAAGACGGACATCCAGAACAGGTGGTATGACGTGCGCAGGAGGGTACGGGACCTGCTGAAGATAGACTACAGCAACAGCCAACAGACCGGCAGTGGCCCTCCTGCCAAGCCAATATACCTCAGGCCCTGGGAGGAGAAGGTGCGGGCCATCCTTCCGCCAGTGAGCGTATATGGACTAGAGAACATCCCAGAGCCTGGTGAGTACACAACAAATGTACACAATAAACTGCCACAAAACACACACATCACTGTCAAGGGGAGAGTCAAACCATGCACACATAGCAATTACACAGCAACTAGAACAGAATCATCCCAAAATGTGTATGTCAGTCAGATAAACACAACACATGCCATCAAAAAAGTCACATCCAACTGTGCCAACACATGTACAAACACAACCACAACTACAGCTAGGCAGTGGCACAAATAGAACTAACACACACATCCACACATGTAGCCACCACAACAACACCAACACACAGTGAAGACCACTCAAAGGAAGGAATTCTGTGTATGCTGGCCAAGTCAGTGTAGCCAATAGCATCATGGGAGTCGCAGTCACACATATTGCCCCCCACAACTGTCCCATCAACACCACCCTGAACCATGCTCACATCACAGGGAGTGGAGAAGGACTCACAAGATGGCTGACACTGGCTACTGCTGTGGGGAGCACAAGGCCCTGCTGCCAACTGTGCACCAACAAACAGCAGGACACCACTGACTGACATCCTGAGAGACAACTTACACTCCCTGCAATGCAAGCACGTTCCATGGTGGGCTATCTGGCTGGCTGGGTGGGAAGGGGGACTTGCAGCACCGACTATAGTCACCAG